>JAZKJV010000265.1:770505-958730 GCA_037367405.1 Ottelia alismoides
ATTTAAGCACTCAAAAATACTCCAAAAATTCAAAAAAAAATATTTTTGTGTTTTTAATGTTTTTAGTGTTTTTGGTGAATTTTTCAGAATTTTTCACTTTTTAGTTAATTTTATAAAAATCAAGAAAGAGGAAAATCAGGCTCAGTGTGTAGCCAGACTTGAAAGACCAATTAAAATATATAATTGGTCTATAAAAGTCTAAGGCAATTTTTATGAAAAATATATGTAAAAACTAAGCTACAAGAAAAAAGTTTATATTTTTTTGATTTTTATAGATTTTTTTAGAATTTTTATAAGATTTTTAGGGTTTTTCAATTTTTAAGGGTTTTATAAATCCAAATAAGCCAAAAATTTGATAGAAGCTAGAAAACATAACAATTAACTATCAATATTTTTTTTAGATTTTTTAAAGAAGTTTTTATATTTTTCTTTGATTTTTCAATTCAGAAAGTACCAAAAATCAATGTTTTTGAATTTTTAAAAATATCAAAAAGCCTAAAAAATGTCCCAAAATTTTAGGGAAATTTTTACATAGTGGCAGGAGCCACATGTCCAAATTTCCCCTAATTGGATTTAATTTGATATTTTATTTAATAAAAACAAGGCACGCAACTCACAGGGACCTAAATGCAAAGAAACATGTTTCCAGGACTAAATAAATAATAAAGCAAGAAAGTCCAGAGCTTGGAATGCAAAAAGCCCACAAAGCACGCGCGTAGCACGTGGCTCAAACACAGAGGGGTATGGATGTAATTCCTATTTATAAAATATCAAACAGTAACACACAGGAACCACCAGACTAAATGTGCAAATAACCCAAATCCTCACGTGTCGACGCACGTGGCTCACCTAAACAAGGACTGAAATGCAAATACAAGAAACATAGAGGTCCAAAGTGCAATTTATCCTAATTAAAAACAACGTGCTAAAATATTTACAAGATTAAACAGTAAATGCTAAAAGAGGAGAGGCCTAAGTGCAAATTACCTATATTATTATCGGATGGACGAGGAAGCGCCACGTGATGATCTGACGGCTGAAATGCATGCATGCCCCTTCGCTAGATGGACGGTCCTGATCAAGCCCAGATGAAGATCTGACTGCTGATAACTCCTCACGAACGGATGGACATGATCTAATCTGGCGCGAGAGGTTGATCGGACGGTAGACGAAGGTCCTTGAAGAACTGGCCGCCGGCGAACTTCGTCGGCTCACTATGGGTGCCTGGAACCTCCTCCTGGGCTGCTGAGATCGGCGAAATGAATCTCAGACTCTTCCGCAGCTAGTGGGCGCCTCCGATGCGGCCGAGAAGCTTTAGGGAGCTCCGGCGACGGCGGAGGAGCCAAGCTCCTATGCTTGAACGTGTGGACCCTCATATGGGTCTCATTGACCTGCAAAATGGCACATGACGAACATTGGGTCGAGGGCAAAGTGCCTCGACCCGGTGAGGGGTGAAAAGGGTGATCTGAAGGGGGCAGAGCATGGTCTCCAGCGAGGCGACGGCGGAGGAGACCCGAGGTCCTGCTCCGAGGCGAGACAGGTTGATCGGATGGGTGAAGAAGGTGGGTAGGAGTCTCATAATCGTGAATCGATTGTCGGATGGACAGATAGATGATCAGAACTATGGGAATCGGTCGGCGAAGGCCGGCGACGCGATTGGGCGTAAATGGAAATTAGGCTAAACTAGAGGGTGTCGGGACTACCAGGTGACTGAGGTCAACTGTGGATGAGCTGGCGGAGCTATGGGAGTCTTTGCCTCAAGGGTTCGTCGGGTCCCGAGGCTAGGCGCACCTCGCGGCAGCGCACGACGAAGAGCTCGCTGGATCAGTGGCTGGGGACTCCTCCTCCTCACTGCGACACGACCCTCGGCTAGCTGTCACTCTAGGGAAGGTAGTGGAGGTCCTGGGATGGAAGGGCGAAGCCAAAGATGACGTGAAATGTGCGGCAGAGGTGGAACTTTATACGAGTGAGGGTCTGACAAGATTGGGTTTGGCATGTCTCTATGGTGCACGGATCCCTAGAATCTCCCCCGGGCGAGTGTCTCGGATGGATTAGGTGTAAATTGAGACCGGGGTTTAGGCAAATGGGTGTTGGATCGAGTGGGAGAAATTAGGAGAAAACGGGTCGGGGCACAAGATTTGCGTCTGGTGGTCTAGGGGGGGAGTTGACCGGGGGTCAACAATCCCCCGTGGACCAATCAGACTTCTCCATTTATTAATTATTTGGAAATTCAATTAAAATTATTAAATGATTTTATTTCAAAAAAGTTAAAACATGAAAAATGTTTCTTATTTTTCATATTAATTTTTAGTGATTTTTATTTATTTATTTGAAAAATAAATAAGGTATTTGTATTATATTTTTATTATATATAGGTATATACATTAAAGGATTTTTTATTTTTAATTACTTAGTTTTATATAATTATTCCAATTTTATAATTTATTTATTTACAACATAAAATTTGGAATAAAAAGGTATTTTTATTTTATTTTTACGATTTATTTACATTAGTTAAATAAATAGGTTTATATACATACGTACATGGTATATATACAAGGTGGAAAATGAGTTCTATTATTTTTATTTTTATTTTTATGATTTTTATTTAATTTTTATATTTATGTGCAAATTAACAAAAACTTATTTTTATTTTTATTTAGAGGAAAATGATATTATTTTTATACAGGTGTATCTACACTATATTGAGCTACCATATCTCTCTCTACTTGGTTTCTTTTGCGGTCAGGCCCATGCTGAGCCCTCCCTTGGGATTAGATCACTCAATATTTATTCTAAATATTTCCCTCTTTTTCTTTTAATTCTTTATTCTTTTATTTATGCACAAAAACATTCTAATTATTGCTATTTACATAATGCATGCATTTTGATAATTTATTCTATTTACACATATCTATATGGTGTTCTGCAAGGGTTCTGTAGCTAAAATAAAAGAATAAAGAGTGATGAATGGGTATTCATCATCCCCTATACTTAACTTTACTAGTCCCTTAGCAAACACTTATTTGAAAAAGAAGTGAAAAAGAAAGGAAAATGAAAAAGAGAGGAAATGCAAGGATCAATGCTGATTATTAAACTTGCCTTCATTAAATTGAAATATGGAGCTCGATCAGATCTTTGGATTATTAATGTGTCGGAACCTTATTTGGACTCAGGTTTAAAACTCAACAGCCTCTAAGATCCACTAATCTATAGTCAAGGCTCCTCAATAATCCAGATTAGAACAAGTCTACATACACAAACCCTGAAGACCATGAATCTTTCCTTGTACAGTGTAAGTGAGGTATAGCTCTCCACCTCAGAAGTAGCAAAATGACAACTCTCCCCAACAAGGTAACTCTATGACCCTAATTTGGCGACTCTTTCCTCGAGGAGCGAGGTATTCCCTTCTAAGTTCAATTTCAACCGGCTCAAGAAGAGGGGGAAGAAGAGAATGGACCATGGCCAGTCTAGGCATGTATCCGTGGGAGCTCAACCAGTGTAGCTAAGTCTCCCTGCTGCAAGCTTCATAAGATGGAACATGAGTCTCAAGCTTTGCTTATTGCACTATATACACTCTGGTGGGATTATCATTTTCACTCAGATCCACCATTTTTTTGGAGTTATTTTCTTTTTGCATTTTTTGATGTGCATATATACAACATATCTACAAAGTGCAGCATATATACATAAGGAGTTTTTCCTCTTGAGCCAGTAGACTATCCCTCTTTTGAAGCATTATTGCAACCCACAACTCCTGTCGTTAGACCTCATGGCAACCAGACCAAGTTGAGACGCACTTCCTTCACTATAAGAAGAAGAGAGGTTCCGCCTAGAAGTACTACCCTCATATGCTACCCCAAGTCAAGGAAGACTGCCTCCTCACCACCTCATCTGTAGAGAGCTCGGTGTAAAGTGCGGGTCCAAGTCAAGCCATTGTCTATATGAGTCATGTGTGTGTTGTTAAGTGCTCTACTTAGGCTCATCGAGATGACATATAATCAAAGCCTAGTTGACTCAAAGAATTAAGTCACCATGGACCTGAAAAGTCTCAACCCTAAGCCCTAAAGTTCCTCTTATAATTAGGTGGATTAAGATCTTAACCAAGCTCCATTTTCCAATTTAATTCTAGGCTAGTTTAATGTCAACTATGATCCAGGAAAAACTATACAAATATTTACAAAGATGCTATTTACAAACTATTTACACATGTGCAAAATTTTTGAAAAATATTTTGAAAACATGGATGTATGCATGAATGCAAGTTTTGCAAAATATGTACACAAATTTACACAAGGTTTTTGCAAACTTTTGATTTTCAAAATATTTTACAAAAATTTTGTACTATATACATAATTTTGATATGCAAATATTTACAAGCTATTTACACAAAAAGTTTTTACAAATATTTTTACAAAAATAATTTGTACACTAGCTATGTATGTATAATAAAAGAATTTTATTTACAAGGAAAAAATTTTAATTTTTATGGATTTTTGGGTTTTAGCCATTTTTATTTATTAACACACTCACACAAAGTACGAGTTATGGCTAAAGTATATATGAAATATATACACACCCCTATACTTAGCTCGAACGATGTCCTCAGAGTCAAGAGCAATGAAGAAGACATACCTCGGGCTAAGTATAGGGAAGTGAAAAGGAAGGCTATATACAAAGACGAATGAAAGAATAGAAATGCAAGAGGATCTCGGGATTTCCCCCTATACTTAGGATCAAATAATCCTAAGTATAGCAGATTGTACACAAAGGGAAAGCCGAGTGAGAATGTATGGAGTTTACTTCCCCTATACTTAGGGTAAAATATCCCTAAGTATAGGCAGCAAAACAGAGGTAAAAACGAATCAAAAGAAACTCAAAAGTCTCACACCCCCCAATACTTAGGGTAAAGTGCACCTAAGTATAGCAACGTCGAAGATGTAAATGGGGTGTTGGACTGAAGAATGTGTGATATGGACAACTGGATCTATACAAATCGGGAGAACAATGATAATTAGGTGTGAGATGCAATATATGTGAGTCAAGGGACCACATCTCACGCAAAGTGAATCGGGGCAGCATCAACGACTCGCGGCTCATGATCAAGATATGGCTTGAGCCGCTGGCCATTCACACGAAAGGTAACATCAGAAGACAACTCAGATATATCAATACTCCCATTGTCATGTACCTTTCTAACCAAATTCGGTCCCTTCCATTTGCTCTGTAGTTTCCCTGGAAATAGACGAAGCCTAGCATCAAACATCCATACTCTCTGTCCTGGCTCAAACTGCTTGTGGATGATATGAGAATCATGCCACTCCTTCACTCTCTCCTTATAATGTAGGCTGTTTGAAAAGGCGGTATCACGAAGCTCTTCCAGGGATGCTAACTCTGCCCTCCTCTGATCTTCTACACTCCCTGGATCCAAAAGTATATCTGTAATAGCCCAAAGTGACCTATGTCTCAGCTCAACAGGTAAATGGCATGTCTTGCCATAAATGAGGCAAAAGGGAGATGTAACCAAAGGAGTCTTGAAAGACGTCCGATATGCCCACATGACCGAGTCCAAAAGCTGTGACCAATCCTTTCGGTCAGGGCGGACGACTTTCTGCAATATAGTCTTGATCTCCCTGTTCGACACTTCAGCAAGACCATTCGTCTAAGGGTGGTATGGAGTGGCAACTCGATGGTCTATGCTGAACTCGCTAGCAATGGCCTTTACCTTGTCATTGACGAAATGAGACCCCCCGTCTGATATCAACACTCGAGGAACCCCGAACCATGAAATGATATGCTTCCTCAAAAATTTGCAAACAGTCCTAGCATGTGCGGTTCTGGCGGGGATGGCCTCAACCCAACGACTCACATAATCCACGGCCAATAGAATGTACTCGAATCCCTGACTCCTAGGGAATGGACCCATGAAATCGATGCCCCATGCGTCAAAAACCTCACAGAAGTGAATGGGCTACATCGGCATCATATCACGCTGTCCACAAGTGCCCATCCTCTGACAGTGAGTACACCTCTTCACGAACTCATCAGAGTCCTTGAAGAGGGTAGGCCACCATAGGCCAGATTGGAGCACTTTTTGTGCCGTTCTCCTCCCAGAGTGATGTCCTCCTGCCTCAAGCTTGTGGTAGTAAATAAGGACGCTGTGATGCTCCTCCTGAGGAATGCACCGACGCCAGATACTATCCCCTCCCTCATGGTAAAGGACGGGATCCTCCCAATGGTAAAACTTGGCCTTCGCGAGGAAGGTCTCAAGTTTCTGCCTGGGCCAATCTTGTGGAACTTTCTTGGTGACAAGATAGTTCACAATATCAGCATACCATGGGAGAGTGGTGATAGCAAGGATTGCCTCATCTAGAAAGGTCTCACAAATAGGCTCAGTCTGCTCAGAATCCTCAAGATTCTCTAATCGGGAGAGATGATCCACCACCACATTCTTGACTCCAGGCTTATCCTTAATCTCTATATCAAACTCCTGGAGTAGAAGGATCCATCTGGTCAATCTGACTTTGGCATCCTTCTTTTCCATGAGGTACCTGATGGCGGTATGATCAATATAGATGGTCACTCTAGATCCAATGATGTAAGATCTAAACTTATCTAGGGAGAAAACTACAGCTAGCATCTCCTTCTCAGTGACTGTATAGTTCCACTGCGTGGCATCCAATGTACGGCTAGCATAGTGAATAGCAAATGGGACTCCATCCCTCCTCTATCCCAGCACGGCCCCTAGGGCAAAATCGGAGGCGTCCGTCATGATCTCGAATGGGAGAGACCAATCAGGTGGCTGGAGAACATGAGCCTCTGCAACACAGCTCTTGAGAGTCTCAAACGACGATAGACACTTATCATCAACAAGGAACTCGGTGTCTTTCATCAGCAGATCAGTCAACGGTCGGGCAATCCTACTAAAATCATGAATGAAGCGTCGGTAGAAACCGATGTGCCCTAGAAAGGACCGTAACTGCCGCAAGTTAAACGGTGGATCGAGTTTTCTAATGACATCCACCTTGGCCGGATCAACCTCCATGCCCCTGTTGGAGATGATATGGCCAAGCACTGTCCCCTGAGTCACCATAAAGTGACTCTTCTCCCAAGACAACACAAGGTGAACCTTAATGCATCGCTGAAGGACTCGGTCTAGGCAGTCAAGACAAGAATCGAATCCGTCGCCGTAGATCGAGAAATCATCCATGAAGTCCTCCAAGCACCCCCACCATGTATGGAATGTCGTCGGAGCATTGCACAATCCAAATGGCATGCGTCTGAAAGCATATGTCCCGAAGGGACATGTGAAGGTGGTCTTGTCCTGGTCCTCGAGCGTGATGGCCACCTGATTATAGCCGGAGTACCCATCCAAGAATCAGTAATGGCTCTTCCCTTCCAGTCTCTCAATAATCTGATCAATAAAGGGCAGGGGGAAATGATCCTTCTTGGTGGCCTGGTTGAGTCTCCTGTAATCCTCGTAGACCCTCCAAGAAGTTGGTACCCGGGTAGCGATCTCCTCTCCAGACTCGCTGACAACTGTAGTGATGCCCGTCTTCTTGGGCACCACATGCAACGGACTGACCCACTTTGAGTCGGAGATGGGGTAGATAAAATCTGTGCTCCACCATTTTGATATTTCCTTCATGACAACATCTCTAAGATTCAGGTTCAGCCGCCGCTGGAACTCACGCGACGACTTCGCATCCTCCTCGAGATAGATATGGTGGGAGCACATGGCCGGACTTATCCCCTGGAGATTGGCTACACTCCATCCTATCGCCTTGCGGTTCTTTTCTAGAACCCCCATTAGACGGGATTCCTGCTCTCCAGTCAAATCTACTGAGATAATGACTTGGTACATCTCATGCTCACCTGCAAGGAACCTATACTTCAGCGACGACGGTAGCGGCTTCAGCTCTGGACAAGTAGGTGCTTGTGGATCTGGCCTCTGAAAGGTCTGAGTGAATAATGCCAAATCAGCATGGGAGAACGGAAACTCTCGCTCACAATCTGTATCTGGAGAAAGCTGCTCTGCTGGACTGTCTCTACTCTGCATGGAATCAACCTCCTCCCTAGCTGTATGCTTAGTGGAAGTCAGACATGGTATAAAATCATCAAACTTTGTCCAATCAATATCTGATTCCGAGGGATCTGTATCAGACTCACAAAAATCTATCTCGCAGTCGGAACCGGGTCTGCTGCCTGAAAAGTATCCTGGACCATGAATGCGCTCTCCAAGCTCTCCTCTGCTGGCGTCTCTGTATTAGTGAACTCTGAAGGTGAGAGGATGGCCTGTGTGGCTGGATCTTCCCAAACTTCCTCATCATCTATAATCACAAAATCGCAGTCCTGGTGGATGTCTCGCCCTGCCTCTGTCATCTGCTCTGAATCAGGCGTCGTCTCTGAGCAATCTGCATCTCTGGCTCTAGTGTCCTCGACCGTCTCTATTTGTATACTCTCGCCCTCGACGTGAAAGTATACCTTCCCGATCTCATGGTCGGACTCTTCCTTGGCTGTGGCCAAGAACCGGCATCCTAAAATGATGGGGGTATCAGTCACAGACTCAGGGATCTCCATGTCCAACACAACGAAGTCCACGGGGAATTTCAGCCCTGAATCGTGACGACAACGCCCTTCAGCAACCCCTTCGGCCTCTTGACAGATCGATCAGCAAACTGAAGGACCGTCCTGCTCTGTCGTAGAGTGCCCAACTCGAAGCAGTCGAGAAGGGCTGCCGGAAGTAGGTTGATCGAAGATCCGCTATCTAATAGAGTATGGTCGAACCTCTGCTCATGGATATGGCATCTGACATATAGAGATCCTGCATCTGGCCTCTTGGCTGGCAGACGGTTATGTATCGCGAAACAAGTGGCTCGAGTAAGCACACGGATCTCAGACTGATGGTTCCTCCTCTTCCTCCTAACTGTGGTCCTATCTCTGAGTGATCTCTGGAGTAGAGGGATGTTCTCCAAGGCCTCCTCAAGAGTCAGCTGAATATGGAATCTATCTATCATCTGCTGGCTGAACTCTATCTGGTGATTCTTTTTTTGATTTTCTATTTTCTTCCCCTTTGCCATGTGAAGTGCTCATGGAAAGGGGATCACAAGGTCCTTCTCAGATGAAGGACTAGGAAAGGGTCTAGGCTGCTCAAGTCCGGCAGAATCCACACACACATCATCAAGCACCACAGGTGGATATAAATAAAATAAACCCTTTCCTTTATTTCCAAAAAAGTCATGAGATACATGTATAAACGGAAAGACAACAGGACTAGCAGAACTGGGAATGGTGGCCTCAGTACCACCCTCAGCATGTCTACTCACAGCATCAGTACCGCGCTCTGGCTCAGCAACTGCGGTGGCGTCAGTACCACCTCCTCCAACTGGTGAAGCGACGGCCTCAGTACCGTCGACTGGATTAACGTCCATGGTGGCATCACCACCACTGTTATCATCTCTCGCGGCATCAGTACCACGATCCTCCTCGCCTGGCACCCTGGAAGTGGCGTAGGGTCGTTGCTCAAACGAGGCGCCACCTGCTGGCATCCTACCGCTCCTAAGTGTAACAAAATCAGCATCAAACATGTATGCAGATAAATCACCAAATGAATCACTAGGAGTGGTAACCTCTGTGTACTCTACCTGCTCAAACTTCCTCTTCAGATTGTTCCAGTTCGGCTCAATCTGGGCAGGGATGGCAGCCTTCCCTCTCACAATCTCCCGCATCTCCTGGCGGAACTCATCCATCTCCCGTTTAAAGGTAGCCTGCTGCTCGGTCATAAGACGAGCTAGGTCGTCTAAGGCAGGGTTCTCATAAGTTGGCCCATGAGAAACTGACGGGTGGCCTCGCTGGTAGTGAGGCTGCTACTGCTGGTGCGGGTGAGAGGGGTACTGCTGATGATACTGCTGAGGCTGCTCTCGCCTCCAAGGTTGTCCCTGCTGATAGGGACGAGGACCATACTGCTAGTGGTGCTGGGGTGACTGCTGCTGGTGGTGAACTGGGGGTTGGGGCTGCTGGTGCTGCTCTTGTTGATCGTCGTACTGGCCACCCTGAACTGGAGGCTGCTGCTGGGAACTGGTGCCTCCGGCCGACCAGCGAAATCCGGGATGGTCTCGTCGGATACCAGACTGGAGTCGGTTGTACCAAATATCGTTGACATCCATCAACGGCTCCGGCTCGTAGGGGGTGGCGGGAGTACTGCCAGGGGCTGATCCGGCTGGTAGACCACCATTTGAGTGTCTGGGGATGGTGGTGACTGGTAGTATGACTATGGCTGCTGGTACAGCTCCGCCTGTACAAGGTGAACCTGTCTAGGCTGACTGGAGCATTGGGATGAGCTACCACTGCTGCTCGGATCTCCTCATGCCTGAAGACGGGGCTGAGAAGCCGTCTGTGCCTCCTGGAGACACATGATCTGTGCCTTCAGGTCACTCAGCATCTGTGCCATCTGATCTATCTGCGTGATTCCCTAGCACTGCTTCTTCTTAATGAGGTCGATCCGGTCCATCTTCTCGTTGATGATCCCCAGGTCTGTGGCTGTGGACTCGGCCTATGCGGCTATCGCAGACGAAGTAGAAGGACCAACATCGACCCGTGCTATCCTCTGAAACTGCGCGGACTGTGGCAGTGGGCGTCCCTGAGTATAGAGGCGGGTCTGGGACATCACTGTGTAGTTCTCGGCGATCTCCTCGTAGATGGCCCATACCTGATCCTCATCCTTGGCGAAGTAGGAACCACCACAAGAAGCGTTCACCAGGCCCTACAGCTCTGGTGTCAACCCGCAGAAGAAGCTCTGAACTAGGTTCGACTTCGTGATGTCGTGGTGCGGGCATCTATCGGTAAGCTCACGGAACCTCTCCCATGCCTCATGGAATTGCTCGTTTGGGAGCATGGAGAAGTTGCTGATCAGGGCCCTCGCTGCATTCGTCCGCCCGAGTGGATAGTACTTGTTCAAGTACTCAGTGCGGAGCTGCTCCCAAGTGTAGACGAATCTCCCTAAGTGCTTCAGCCAGTTGGCTGCTCTATCGGCCAGGGAGAAAGGGAAAGCAATCATCCTGATGGTGTCCTCGTCCACCTGCCAATCGTGGATGGTGCTGCAGATCATCTCGAACTCCTGAAGATGTAGATGGGGCTCCTCAGTGGTGAGCCCGTGGAAGCGGGGTAGGAGCTGAAGTGTATTCGGGGGGAACTTGAAGTCCCCCACGATCGCTGGAAGTACCACCCACTTATGCATCAGTGTTGATCCGGGGTTGTGCAACTCCCGCATCGGTCTCGGCTCTGCTGCTGCTGCGGCTGCTGCCGGCTCATCGGGTCTCCGTGGTCCGTCTCCGTGTTCGCGCTGCTCGCGTTCGGCTCTCAGTCTCTCCATCTCTCTCCTCATCTCCACCATGAAGGCTCCCTGATCTTATATCTGTTTCTGCATTGTCTCGAGGGAAGCTAACATGGTGGTGTTGATTGCACCCTGGTCCAGAACGTATGTGGTCATCTCTAGCCTCGGACCATCGATGCGCTCCTCGCTGAAAGTCAAACAAAGGTGTATCAGAAACAATTATTATAAAAATAAAGGATAAGCAATAAAAATAAAATAACATTATATGCAGAAGTGAAAATAAAGACAAACAAAACAAACAAAAACAAAAACAAAAATAAATGAAAATAAAAGAAACTAAGAAAATCACAAAGCCGCGAAAAGCCGCGGAAAAAGCTGCGAAAAATCAATACTGAACAAAAATCGAAAAACGATGACTACTAAGCCGTGCTCCCCGGCAACGGTGCCATTCTGATGACCAGAGAAATCGAGCGACTAAGGGAGATAAATAACTCAGGTTGTTGCGACCTCAATCACTCGTTAATCGGTCGATCACGAAAATGTAAGAACCACCAAACAAGGTATAAAACAATGAAATCAAAACAAGAGAGCGGTCCTCACTATTTTTATTGACCTCGTATAACGATCAGGGTCGGACTCAGGGAGCATGAGTTGGCCTAGCAGCCTATGAAGTAGTCAAGATAAAGAATAAAATATTTTTTGGTGGATTTTAATTATTTTTAAATTTTTTTGTGTTTTTAATAATGAGGAAAAATAAGAAAAAGGGAAAACAAGCAAACACAACAATTTATTTAAGCACTCAAAAATATTCCAAAAATTTAAACAAATTTTTTTTGTGTTTTTGAGGTTTTTAAGTGTTTTTGGTGATTTTTTCAGAATTTTTCACTTTTTAGTTAATTTTATAAAAATCAAGAAAGAGGAAAAATAGTGCTCACTGTGTAGCCAGACTTGAAAGACCAATTAAAAATATATAATTGGTCTAGAAAAGTCTGGAGGTAATTTTTATGAAAAATATATGTAAAAACTAAGCTACAGGAAAAGAGTTTATATTTTTTTGATGTTTATAGAATTTTTTAGAATTTTTATAAGATTTTTAGGGTTTTTCAATTTTTAAGGGTTTTATAAATCCAAATAACCCAAAATTTTGACAGAAGCTAGAAAACACTAAAATTAACTGTCACTAATTTTTCTAGAATTTTTAAAGAAGTGTTTGTATTTTTCTTTGATTTTTCAATTCAGACAGTACCAAAAATCAATGTTTATGAATTTTTAAAAATATCAAAAGACCTTAAAAATGTCCCAAAATTTTAGGGAAATTTTTACACAATGGCAAGAGCCACGTATCCAAATTTCACGTAATTTGGATTTAATTTGATATTTTATTTAATAAAAACAAGGCACGCAACTCACATGGACCTAAATGCAAAGAAACATGTTTCCAGGATTAAATAATAATAAAGGAAGAAAGTCCAGGGGCTAGAATGCAAAAAGCCCACAAAGCACACACGTAGCACATGGCTCAGACACGGAGGGGTATGGATGTAATTCCTATTTATAAAATATCAAACAGTAACACATAGGAACCACATGACTAAATGTGCAAATAACCCAAATCCTCACGTGTCGACGCACGTGGCTCACATATACAAGGACTGAAATGCAAATACAAGAAACATAGAGGTCAAAAGTGCAATTTATCCTAATTAAAAACAACGTGCTAAAATATTTACAAGATTAAACAGTAAATGCTAATAGAGGAGGGGCCTAAGTGCAAATTACCCCTATTATTATCGGATGGACGAGGAAGCGCCACGTGTTGATGTGACGGCTGAAATGCGTGTACGCTCCTTCGCTGGATGGACGGTCGTGATCAAGCCCAGATGAAGATCTGACTGCTGATAACTCCTCACGAACGGATGGACACGATCTAGTCTGGCGCGAGAGGCTGATCGGACGGTAGACGAAGGTCCTGGAAGAACTAGCCGTCGGCGAACTTCGCCGGCTCGCTACGGGCGCGTGGGACCTCCTCCTGGGCTGCTGAGATCGGCAAAATGAAGCTCAGACTCTTCCGCAGCTAGTGGACGTCTCCGATGCGGCTAAGAAGCTCCAGGGAGCTCCGGCGACGGCGGAGGAGCCAAGCTCTTGTGCTTGAACGTGCAGACCCTCAGATGGGTCTCATTGATCTGCAAAATGGCACAGGACAAACACTGGGTCGAGGGCAAAGTGCCTCGACCCGGTGAGGGGTGAAAAAGGTGATCTGAAGGGGGCGGAGCATGGTCTTCGGCGAGGCGACGACGGAGGAGACCCGAGGTCTTGCTCCGAGGCGAGAAAGGTTGATCGGATGGGTGAATAAGTTGGGTAGGAGTCTCGTGATCGTGAATCGATGGTTGGATGGACAGATAGATGATCGAAACGATGGGAATCGGCCGGCGAAGGCCGGCGGCGCGATTGGGCGTAAATGGAAATTAGGCTAAACTAGAGGGTGTCAGGACTACCTGGTGACTGAGGTCGACTGTGGATGAGATGGCGGAGCTCTGGGGATCTTTGCCTCAAGGGTTCGTCGGGTCCCGAGGCTAGGCGCACCTCGTGGCGGCGCACGACGAAGAGCTCGCCGGATCAGTGGCTGAGGACACCTCCTCCTCACTGCGACACGACCCTCGGCTAGCTGTCACTCTAGGGAAGGTAGTGGAGGTCCTGGGATGAAAGGGCAAAGCCAAAGATGGCGTGAAATGTGCGGCGGAGGTGGAAATTTATACGAGTGAGGGTCCGACAAGATTGGGTCGGGCATGGCTCTATGGTGCACGGATCCCTAGAATCTCCCCCGGGCAAGGGTCTCGGATGGATTAGGTGTAAATGGAGCCTGGGGTTTAGGCAAATGGGTGTTGGATCGAGTGGGAGAAATTAGGAGAAAACAGGTCGGGGCACAAGATCCGCGTCTGGTGGTCCAAGGGGGGGAGTTGACTGGGGGTCAATAATCCCCCGTGGACCAATCAGACTTCTCCATTTATTAATTCTTTGGAAATTCAATTAAAACTATTAAATGATTTTATTTCGAAAAAGTTAAAACATGAAAAATGTTTCTTATTTTACAAATTAATTTTTACTGATTTTTATTTATTTTTTTGAAAAATAAATAAGGTATTTGTATTATATTATTATTATATATATGTATTTACATCAAAGGATTTTTTTATTTTTAATTATTTATTTTTATACAATTATTCGAATTTTATATTTTATTTATCTTAAACATAAATTTTGGAATAAAAAGATATTTTTATCTTATTTTTATGATTTATTTACATTAGTTAAATAAATAGGTTTATATACATACGTACATGGTATACATACAAGGTGGAAAATGAGTTTTATTATTTTTATTTTTATTTTTATGATTTTTATTTAAGTTTTATATTTATGTGCAAATTAACAAAAACACATTTTTTTTATTTAGAGGAAAATGATATTATTTATATACAGGTGTATGTACACTATATTGAGTTACCATATCTCTCTCTACTTGGTTTCTTTTGCGGTCAGGCCCATGTTGAGCTCTCCCTTGGGATTAGGTCACTCAATATTTATTCTAAATATTTCCCTTGTTTTCTTTTAATTCTTTATTCTTTTATTTATGCACAAAAACATGCTAATTATTGCTATTTACACAATGCATGCATTTTGATAATTTATTCTATTTACACATATCTACATGGTGTTTTGCAAGGGTTTTGTAGCTAAAATAAAAGAATAAAGAGTGATGAATGGGTATTCATCAAGGGGCTAATTGAGTGAATTGAAGTAGCCCTAATTGGGCTCTTCCTTGAGCGAAGGAAGAAGACGAATCAGAGTGGATATTATGATAGGGAGATGGATCGAATGGATTGTATATATTAGTCGATTTGACTTTATTATTTTATGTACAAAAATAATTCTTTTGACTTATTTATTTTTCATTTATAGTATTTCTTTGATGTTTTAATAAAACATGCAAGATCCAAATAAAATTTGAAGCAAAAATCAAAGAAAATAAACCACATTGAGTCTCTATATAGAGTTTGTATATATGCCCCTCTTATTTTATTTTCTTTATTTTCTTAATTATTTAAATTACCAAAAATTTAGACTAGGTTGTAAATACATATTTCATATTTTATTTGATTTTATTTTGATTTTTACCTTATATAAAAATTGCAAAAATTGCAAAATACAAAAATTACAAAAGAAAAAAAGAGCCAAAGCCCAGAAGGACCATCCCAAGAGGAGCCTGCACCAGCAACACTTCCATCCTAGTTCAATGAAGTCGAAGCTCATGTGGATATGTCTTTGCATGTTTTGCATGGTGGCCTCTCTTGGCCAATCATATAAATAATAATGTACAGAAGAACAATTCATTTTCTTATGTGAATATTTGTTTTCCAATGCCATGAAAAATACCCAAAAACTTAGAAATTTGAAAATGCATTGTCCGATCCTGGTGTGGTTGAAATCCTTGAAAATATGATTTTGAAAATGCAACTCATGAAGGCCATGGAATACATGTCAACTGTGAAGAAAGGATTGGGCATCAGAGCCACATAAACATACACAACAATGGAAAGAAACACATCTTGGCCATGGCCACCGTCAACGCTACCAGTGATCTCCTATAGAAGAAGAAAGACAAGGGAGCACCCAACATCTGTTGCCATATTTTGGACCAAGTTTTTTAGCGCACTCTGCTTGATATCGGGTCTTCAATAAACTTCATGCCCTCATCACTACTGCAAGAATTTGGGCTTGGACCGCTTAAGCCTAAAAGAATGATCATGTAATTTGTAGATCGAATCCATAAGAGGCCTAAAGGTTTATTGGAGGATGTTATCATGATCATGCAGGACATGTGATTCCATGTGGATTTTATTGTCCTAGATATGGGCTCTCCTACACCATTAGTCCAGACCCCCATTATTATCATATGAATGTTCCATTGAACAACAAATGCGGTTGTTGACTATGAGTCTGGGAAGATCACCTTCCGCTCCAACACTAAATAAAGTCACCATGGATGTGATCAACGAGCTGAAAATCGCAAATGATGGCGGGAAGCCAGAATCATCAGCTAAAGACTGTGATGTTGCAGATATCAAAGATCCATTGATGGATTTATGATTCATCACTTTTATTCTTTCATTTTGGCTAAAATCCCCGGTAAAATACATGTAAATATCCACTATTTCCCACTAATTAATATTCTAACCACAAATATTAATATTATATATTTAACACTTATTTTATCCAAAATAAATTAATAAAGAGAAAAAGGAAAATAAAAGAAAAAGAAGATGTAGATATGTAATATATACAGATTGATCCTAACCGTGAGATCGGGTCAATATTGACCTGGTCGATAAAATACATAAGTAGGGGGAGATAAGGATCATAATATCAGAAAACCGAGACTATAAAAATATCATTATTAATTTTCTACCTTGTAAATATTTCACATAATCTATTTATCATCAAGAAAATCTCAAACCAAAACACTTTCTTTACAAAAGTTATTCACAAAAATATATATTACTTCATAAAAATATAAAAAAATTATTCATTACAAAAATAAAATATTACAATGAACCAAAAAACTCGTAAAAGCCGACTTTCAAGGTTCATAACTATTTATAGAAAACTCTAAATTGACCAAACTCACTTTTAAACTTTGTTTTATACTTAATATTATTTACTAAAAAAATCAAAAAAAATATTAGAATAAATGGGTGAGTTTTGATTTTTGGGCTCCATTGTCTATATGTATAATATGTAAAATATTACTGATTTTCTAATTAATTAACCGTAACTCCGTTTAACTTAATTTCTTTTCTAAAATACTTCTAAAAATCATTAGAAAAATATAAAATATAACTTAAGTTAAAATGCTAATAAATCTCGAAGCCACAAAGCCTCTACCTAAATTTTATAGGCCTCATAACTCGATCATATAAACTCCGAATTGGGCAAACTCAGTTTTAAAATCCGTTTTATTTGAATTATCTGCCAAATGAAATTGATTTCACTAAAGTCAGAGTTAATATGCAAAATGTGGATTTTGGGACCGCATTGGTATATATTATACAATATATAATGTATTTTAATTTATATTATTTAATATATGTCATTTCTTCTATTTATATACTTTATTTTTATTCTATTATTAAAATTAAATTAAAATAAAAATATTATTTTATTAATTAATTTATTAGTTAAGTTTTTTTTATTTATTATCTATTATTTAGTTATTCATTAAGTTGTTTAATTAATTCGTTAATTATATTTAATTAATTATTTATGTACTAATTAGGTAACTAACCCTCTAATTATAATTTTAATTAATATAAGTATTATATTATTTAACTATTTAATTTTATTTATTTTAATTATTCAATTATTGAATTAAATTTGTTTTTTATTTTCTTTTCTCTCTCTTCCTTTCCCTTCTCTCTCCTCCCTCATTCTTCCCCGACACCTCTTCTTTCCCTTGTCTTTCTTCCTCCGCCTCCTCTTCCATCTAGCCAACAACCCAACGGCCTAACCGTTAAGCCATTTGCTCAACCACCCTCGCCGACGCCTCCTTCCCCCTTCACCTTCCTTTATTTAAGGACACCCAACCCCCTCATCAATGCCATCCGCAATTTTTGCTTCCAATCCTCCAAGTCTTCCATCCGCAATAACCTGATCTGGAGTAGCATCCGTGAATGAAGCATAACTCCATCACCTGGAACTGATTGCGTGAGGAACTCCATACCAATTTCCTCTGACTTAATCCAAACGTCGCTCGAAGCTTTGTCGAAGCCTATTGCAACTGCCTGAAGATATGAGCATCACTGCTGAACTCGAATCCATCTCGAAGCATAGGAGAACAACTCCCTCGTCGCATGCTGATCATCTCTGTGAGGGGAATCAAATTGCCTCACATTGCCAACGATCTTCAGTCTCTGTCTGCGAAATTGGGGCTTTTGATTCGGGCCACTCGATAGGGTTCGAGCGAATGATAGTGGATACATCACGTGTCAGCTTCCACGAGATTCCACCGACTCACCGCTTAAGTCAAGCGGTGGTCACGAACGCCTCAAGTGAGGTGAGAGGAGAAAATATCCGAGCAAAAATTACATATTAGTCCCCGTAATTTTGTCATTTACGTACAAGTCCAAAATGCTGAATGACACGTGAATCACATGTGCTACTTGGGAAATGTTTGTGAGATATCCTTGGTACTTTTTAATTTTACATGCTGGTCCTCCTACAACAGCTTCTGCATGGCCAAGCACATGGGTCATGGCTATTATTACGCAACGAGCCCTACAGCTCGGGGATATTTCACGCGTGCACCCTCATTTTCTGTATAATTGCAACAATACCCATTTCCTGTATATAATCCCTATACTATACATACCTTCTATATAATAAATAAAATACAAAATATAAAAATAGAATAAAAATACATAAAAGTACCTTATAACATAGTATTATACTATATACAATATTAAAATAGTTTTGAAAAATAAAAAAATTCGATGATTAATAAATCATTTGAAAATACAAAAAGATACACAAAACTCATAAATTACATAAAAAATAGAAAAACACCTTTAAAACCTTAATAAAAATTACCCTTAGCATATTTTACTATATATTATATAATAAATCAAAAAAATAAAAATTGAATATTAAAACCAATACAAAATACATAAAAATTTCAAAAATTCATAACCAATTCAATAAAAATCACAAAAATATGCACAACATATCATTTTAAAGATAATTTCACCTACTTTTCAGTAAAATAAAAAAGTATTTCTCTCTATTTTCTATTCTAAAAATCAAAAATAAAAATATGTTTTCAATAAAAACCTTATTTTGAACATTAAAAATAATACTAAATACATAAAAATCTGAAAAACATCTTAAAAATTCATAAAACAGGAAAACAAAATAAAAGTATAAAATAACAAAATAAAAACAAAATAAAAATTACAAAACGTTTTCTAAAATAAAAAATTACAAAATACTTAAAATTACAAAAATAATATAAAATTCATTAAATAAATAAATAAAAGTCCAAAAAATCTAAAAATAAATAAAAATTAGAAAACACATAAACCTTATTTTTTTACCATTTAACCCTAGTTTCCAACAATTTTCTACCCTGAGTTCGACACTCCCGTACTTATTGCTATACATATTAGTTTAGGACTATAATTAATAAATTTTTCTGCTAAAATCCACCTAGTCGATACAACGAACTTATTCTTCTTTTAATCTCTATCAGGTGTGGTTTTTCAGAGGGCACCGTTGCCAGGGAGGCAGCACTAGGGCAGATCGTAGGACCGTAGGTTTAGGATTTTCTTCACCTTTTTCATCATCTTATTTTTTTCTAACTTCACAACTTGTTGTTTTTGATTTGTGCAACATAGGTTGAGCCGCATAACTGAGAATCTAGAAGTCGATTATATTTTTTTTGGACATAAATTTCTCTGAATGACATTTTCACACAGGAAATTCTCTCTTTGGAAGAGGAATTGGATAGCACAGTCAGTCCATGCTTCCCTGTCGACTGTGAGTCGGAATCTAAGTCGTTGATTAGCATTTTTGAAGAATATTCATGCCAAATAGAACATGAACAGTTCATTGAAGATATGTTCGACCCATTATATCGGAGCCAGCAGTGACAAAGGTAGACAACACCTCATTGAATTCAACAGAACAACCATCTACCAGCACAGTATCCGAAGTGACCGAGGAGCAAGCTCAACAACTACAGAACTCAAATAGCTCCCAGCGGGTATGAAGTATGCATTCCTTGCGGGTGAAGAACACATGTATCATGTCATCATCAGCAGCAGGCTGACCTCAGATCAAGAATATCGACTTCTCAAGGTTATAGAAAAGAAATGCAAGGTACTTCATTGGAATGTATCCAATCTCCGAGGAATAAATATGTCCTTGTATTCACACCACATCTATCTTGAAAACAATTGCAAACCATCCCAAGAATTTCAGTGCAGACTAAACCATAACTTGCGGGACATAGTTATGAAGACATCATGAAATGGTGTGAAGCATGCTTTATTTATCCCATCTCTAACTCCAAATGGACGAGCCCCCTGCACGCTGTTCCAAAGAAATCATGGCTCACTGTGGTTACGAATGACAATGAGAGGAGATCTCTACCTGAGTACTGACATCTTGGTGTGTGTGTGTGTGTTGACTACTGTCGTCTAATTATGTGATAATGAAGGACCATTTCGCTCTAGCATTCATTGATCAAGTTCTCGAGAGACTTGCAAGGAAATAATACTCCCACTTTTTAGATGGGTACTTTGGGTACAATCAAGTGGCGATTGCCCCTGAAGACCAGAGAAGATAACATTCACTTTCATGTTCAACACTTAAGCATTTCTAAGAATGCCCTTTAGCCTCTGTAACATCCCAATCACTTTCCAAAAGTGCATGCTACCCATCTTTGCCGACATGATTGGGAGATGATTTCTCTGTCTACGGCGACAATTTTGATTCATGTCTCATACACCTAGATAGAGTACTATAGAAGTGTCGTGAAGTTAATCTTGTAAAGAGCCACTTCATGGTCATAGAAGGTATTGTGTTGGGCCATGTTGTCTCCAAGCGTGGCATGGAGGTCGACCCGACGAAGGTGTATGTGATTGCTAAACTCAAGCCACCTTAGAACGTAAAGAATGTGACATCATTTCTTAGGCAAGGCTTCTATCGCCGATTCATCAAGGACTTCATCAAACTTACCTTACCTCTCACTTATCTTCTTTGCAAGTAGACAAAGTTCATTGTAGATCAATAGGTTCTCCAATCATTCTATTAGTTGAAAGAGCTCGTCACTCAGGCTCCAGTCCCACCTATATATACATGTAAATATTTACACATAATAATTTTACTTAAATAAATAAATAAATATACCCGAAAAATACTACATAAAATAACAAGTATTTTCCATGTTTTATCAAAATAATAATAAATCATTTACTATTTTTAATATATTTAATAAGGGATTTATTCTCGTTTATTTTCTAGTTTGTCCACGTTGACCAACCAGAATGCAGCGACTGTTGACCGCCTGGTCAACAGTCCTTCCCCACCTCCTTCTTTGTTAGAGTTACGTGAAGACTTTGGTTTCTCCAAATTCTCCATGGCATCTCCATGATCCTTCTACCTCGAGCAGCTCGCCCTCCTACAACCTGCTCTTCCCTCTACCTCGCCATGTCCCTAGCTCCCACCAACCACTTCCTCCTTGCATGCAACCTCTCCATCTTTTTGCCCCATTACCATGTCTATAAAATCTGAGATGCACCTTTTTTTTGCATTTTGATCCCCGTTCCTCGCATGTAACCCCAATAGGACCCAATAGATTGAGCCACCCGGTGATATAGAGTGCCTCTCTATCTGTGTCAGAGTGGATAAAGGTGAAGGCGGAATAATCCAAGCTTCACCAAAGAATCTCCAGTGAGCTTCGTATGCTACATGTTTCCCACATGTACAAGCTATTTAGATTAGGTCTTCTTAATGAATTTTGTTTCAGTAGATTATACTTAATCTTAGATTAGCTAATGAGCTTGTATTTTAGTTTAATTTTAAGATTCAAAATCAATGGAGCACTAGGCTCCCACACCAAATTCATGTTACCCAACAATGTTTCGATCCCCATTCATCGTCATCTTCATCCTCAATGCTTTCTTCATCAAACCCCCAACGTTTCCACATCTGAATCATCCTCTAGTCAGAGCCTCGAAGCTCCTCCTTTTGCCTTCACCAGAGTTTCTTCTTCCACTCATCCTCAGGCATAACAACTTCAGTAGTGGGATGAGGAGATAACCCTCAGTCCTCATACCATTTTTTTGTAGGAGCCCGATCCTAACAAAGCCTGGAGCCCCACTTTGAGGTTCAGAATAGGGCCCAAGGTATGTCAAAGCTCCAGGATATGTCGAAGCTCCCGGATCATTCCGATGGACCCCAGACACCTTTGGCATGCCATGTAGATGCAGGAGGTCCCTATGAAGGTAAAGCAACCACCAGCAAGGTGGTTGGTGGCCGGAGATGGCTGGAATCCAAGATCTAAGCTCACTTGAGCAGTCATTCTTCCAAGTTCTTCAAACCCATCCAACACCGTTTGATCAAGGAGCGAGCCTAGGTCTAATGTGGGCCCTTGAATTAAACAATGTGGTACGTACCCTGGGACGTCAATCATGCCACATTGATCTAGATCAACTGCTCGATGAAGCATAGCAAAGGCATTAATATCTAAGTAGATGGCTTCTTTTTTGTATTTTGCATCTAGTCCTGTAAATATTAAGTTAGGTTTAAAAATATTCTAAAAATTGCACGGAACCTTATTAGATATTCCATATAGGTCCACTGCCAGCTCACCTCATGTGGCGACCCACGTGAGGTGGGCAATTTGCAAGGAACCCTCCTGGGTTCTATTATATCTTTTTAGTATTTTAGTATTGTAATTAAGTGTCAACTTTTAGGATTATTTGCACGTATTCCCTGACTTTATTTATATTGCAAATATACCCTTGCCAGCATTGTAAATTATTTTGTTGTCTTTTTATTTTCATTAAAATAGCTCATGTTCATGTAAATTCTTGGAAAAAAATCGTAGTAAATGCTTCATATCATGCTTGTTCATTTCATATTTTTATTTTAGCCTTTTCTTGTATTTTTTCCATTTATTAGAAAACGAATAGGAGCTATGTATTCCATGTTTTGATATTTAAATACAAGAAATCATTAAACCTTATCTAGATTCCATATATATATATAATATTACTACATTATAACTTCAGATCAAAATCTCAAATAAATATAAAAATATATTAAAAATTAAAAACCTTCTAACTTTATAAAAATTAGCAAAACATATTTAAAATTAAAAAATGATTTTATATTGTATAAATTTATTTCTATTGTAGAACACATATTAAAAATAATTTTAGCGAATTTTTAACTTACTATATATTTTAAAACCCTAAAACATTCATCCTATTATGATATTCCTTGTTTTGTTATATTTAGTTCACTAAAAATAC
This sequence comes from Ottelia alismoides, assembly GCA_037367405.1. Lineage (NCBI taxonomy): Eukaryota > Viridiplantae > Streptophyta > Magnoliopsida > Alismatales > Hydrocharitaceae > Ottelia > Ottelia alismoides. Next base: position 793,930 of record JAZKJV010000265.1, read on the forward strand.
AAAGAATTAGCAAAAAATACATGAAAATTCATAAAAATAGAGAAAAATTATACAAATACAAAAAAATTATAACTTTTGAGTATATATAGTTATATTTATAAATAGAAAACCCTATATAGTGTATGAATACATAATATTACTGATATATACTTATTAGTAGTATTATTAATTATAAATACCTTATATATTTTAAAACCCTTAAAAAATAAAAAGGATTGTGCCTATTTTTTTGATATATTTATTATATATATCCTATATTATATTTATTATATCATTATTATCATATATATATAAATATACACATATTATTCTTTTAAAAACAAAATGTAACTCAAAATCATAAAAATAAAAAGAAAATAAAATTTACCTAATTTAAAACATAAAAAATTAAAATATTAAAAATCCATAAAATTAAATATAACTAAAAACTTACAAAAAATTAAAAAGCAAAAAATACAAAAACATTTATCGTTTAATTTTATTAATTGATGATAAATTACCAATCCTTGTATTTTCTCTTGGTAGTTTGACCCTTGTACTTTCTTGCCATACACATTTATATGTAGTGTATAATAAATTCACCATGCACAATTTTCCATGATTTATCATAAATTGTGGGTTGATTGTTGTCTTGATTGGTTGATTGGGATCCGAGAGCCGAGAGAGGCACCGATATAGAGATTGTCGGATCTGACTTGTCAGATACCACATACCCTCCAAGATCGAATTATAGGATTCTCATTCAATCGATTAAACATCCACCCAACCCAATCTAGTGGTATGGACGTCTAAAGACAGGACGTTGTGGGTTGTAATAAAGCTTCAAAAGAGGGATAGTCTATTAGCCTAAGAAGAAATTTTCATTATGTAAATGCTGATGTAGATATAAAATGTAAAATCTAGAACTCCAAAAAAATAGATGGACATAAATTCAATGAACAATCATCTCGTGGGAGTATGCATCAAATAAACAAGGCTTACAATTTAAAGTCAAAGATTTTAAGATCTTGCCTACATCTGGAGACTTGGCTATACTGTTCAAGCTCCACATGATAGGTGATTACACTTGTCACAATCTATTATTCTCTACCCCCTCTTCTTTGAGCTAGTTGTACTTGAACTTAGCAGAAAATACCCGCTCATCGAGGAAAGAGTAGCTTGATTGGGCAATTAGGATTACCTTGTAAAGGGAGATTGTTTCTTGTTATTTCTGATGAGAAGAGCTACATTCACATACATTATATAAGTATGACTCATAGTCATAAGGGTTTGTGTATGAATATATTATTCTGACCTAGCTATTGAGGCGATCTAAACAGAGGATTGTGGAACTTGAGATATGTTAAGTTTTAGATCCTATTCCCAATAAGGTTCCCAACACTTTAACAATTTGATGAATCCATGATTCTCACTCTTTATTATTTTATTTTATTTTAGATTTTATTCTTGGCAAAACATCATGTAAATATCTGTAAATATAATAACTTAGCAATCTGCATGCTTTTGTTAATATCACAAAATTAGCATGTTTTTGACTAAATAAAAGAATAAAGGAAAAGAAAAAGGAATGTGGTATTTAGAATAAATACAGAGTGACCCAAACCCCAAGAAATGGTCAAGCCTTGACCTGATCGTAAAATAAAATAAGTAGAGAGAGATAGGGCTCACTATGTATTGTATATATTACCTATATCGTACATATTATTTATATAAATATTTTTGACAAAATAAAATAAAATTATTATTTTTACATCCTTGTATATAATCCTAGAAATAATATAAAATTAAAAAAAATTAGAAAAAGAAAATAAAAATAAAAATAAAAACGAAATCCTTCATTCCTTATACAAAACACACTTGTATATATTGCATCCATTATTTATTACATACCTTTAAATGATTTTTAAAAATAAAATAAAAACTACTTTACACTCCTAAATTTATGTTGTAAATAAATAAAACACTAAATAAAGGTATTTGTGTAAAAATAACAAAATAAAAATACTTGTGCGTAATACATAGGTATATTATACCTGTATATAATACTATATATTGTATATACATTAATTTATTTTTCATAAAAATAATTAAAAATCATAGAAAAATAGAGTGAAAAATAATAATCATTTTTTACACACTCTTTATTTGGAATTACTTTGATATTTTTATTGAATTTTTAATTATTTTGTATATTCCGATTTCCTGATTGGTCTAGGAGGTTTCGTTGACCTCGGTCACCCCTCCCATCCAGCCGAGTCATACATGATCCGCGCTCGCCGGACCTTCTTCTCCCTATTTCCCTGCCCGACTCAGGCCGCCTCGTGCACTTATTTTTCGCCTGAGCCTCCTCCTAGGATCCGTGATCCTCGTGGATCCCTAGGAAGGCGCGTGTCTTCCTATGGTTGCGTGCACTTGCTCGATCTTTACAGGCCCTTGGAGTGGCCTATAAAATCTCACCTCCGCCATCACAACTGGTTTGCTCATGCCCCACCTCTTCCTTCACCCCAAACACCTCTAACCGAGTGACAACAGCTTGGAGGAGACTTTGGAGCGGAGTTCGGTGGCTTAAAGCCGCAGCTCACTAACATGGCTGAAATCCTCCGCCGTGTACAGCCTCCCCGCCTGTCGCAGCGTGGTCGAGGCCATCACCCCAACATCCATCATCGCTTGAAGCCTAGGCATCTCTCTGAATCTTCAGGTATCAGGCATTTGACCATTCGATACAATCTTTCCATTTTGCACCGTTGCATGTTCCCTTGCTCTGACCAGCTGGTCGGAGCTTCTTTTTACCCACGCACCATTCCGATCAACACACCGACTTGCCCGCATCGCATTCCATAATCTGATCATCCTTAGACTTACACGGTTGGGTAGGATTAAGGCTAAGACCTCCTTCTCTCACTGTCGCTGGAGGTCGAGTTCCATCCCCATCTGCTTCTCTCGTCGTTATGCTTAAATAACCCATGCCGGAGCATCACCTTCAAGCGTAAATACCTTTGCAGGTATTGGTTCACATGACGAAGCCTGTTCGATCACCCATCTACTCAGGCGGAGCATCTCCAGGCAAGCCACCACCGCCACGGCCATCCGATCGTTCTTCTCTCCATCGGAGTAGCCTACCTGACGTGTAGAGCCTCCTCAACCTTACTGAACCCTTCAGGTCCTTCATCGGGTTGACGGATTCCCTCCCTCGCTCAATTGAGGGTCGCTTGGGGGGTGTTCTTCCAGCATCCTCCTCCGTCGTCGGATGAGACCCCTAACTTCCAGAATCCATTGCTGCCGCTCGACACGTCCCGCTTTCCGACTGTTGGATCAGCTTTGCGGCGCATCTGACACGCATGTAGCCGACCAGATCAAAGCCGTCAGATCTGCAATAGGGAATGATTAGACCCGTACGATAGCGACGCCCTCCACACGCTCCACGTGTCTCTACGAGGGTATATTTCCCTTTTGCTCTCGCACGATCATGTTTTTCTGTTTAGTCCATTAAATAAATATTGTTTTTGAGACATTTTGCAGCTTGGACCTTGCATTTTATGGTATTTGCATTTCAGTCCTTTTGAGTTTATAGCACGTGGATGTACACGTGACTTTTGGGTTATTTGCACCATTGCCCTACACTTTTCATATGTTATGAATTTAATGGCATGTTTTTGATATTTGCACTTATACCCCTGCGAGTCTGGACCACGTGTAGTGCGTATGCTTTCTCGGACATTTTGCAACTTCGGCCCTATACTTGTTAACTGTGTTACTAATCCACCCCTATATACTTGTTAACTGTGTTACTAATCCACCCCTAGAACTTAATATATTTGCACTTAGGTCCATGTACACTATACCTAATTACATTTTATATTTTGGACATAATAATTATCAAATTATTCCAAAAAATTATATAAAAATTACCACCAACTCCTGTTGACTTGCAGTATTTAGTTTAATTTTATTGGACTAAATTGTTTGCATTTATTATTTTTTAAAATTCAAAAACTCCTAAATATTATCTTGTCTATTTTTGAAATCCATAAAAATTCGAAAATCCAAAAATTCTCATTTCAGTTCTTGTTTGTAGATTTCTCTTTGTATTTTGTCATAAAATTGCTATCCAGGATTTAAGGGTATTTTAAATTATTTTTAACTTGCATCTCAATCCTAACTACGCACTGTTTGCATTTTTAGTCACTGTTTGATTTTTATAAAATTACAAAAACATCAAAAAATCTCCAGAAAATTACCAAAAATACTTTAAAACATCAAAAATCCAAAAATATTTTTTCTTTATTTTCTGAGCATTTTTAGCCTTAATTAAAAAGATAAAAGATTGTGGTGTTACCTTGTTTTCTTATTTGTTGATTCTGTTTCCTCATTAAAAAATTATTAAAAAAATAGCAAAATTAAAAATCACTAAAAATATGTTATTTTATTCCTGAGATTTGACTACTGCATAGGTTTTCTCGTGCTCCTTGTGTTCGACCCTAGTTGCTATACTAGGTAAAATAAATAGTGAAATTGCTCACATATGCTTTATTGTTTTTAATCTGTTTTGGGTAGTTGTTTCTTCTTGATGATTACGCTTAGTGATTCAGGTCGCAACCCTTGATATTACTTAACCCGAGTTGCTTGGCGTGTCAATAGAATGGCACCGCTGCCGGGGAGCACGACTTAGTAGTCATTTTTCTTTTACTATTTCCATGTCTCTATTTGATATAACTGCTTTCTGATACATTTCTGTTTCACTTTTTGTGCGAGGAACCACCTGAGGATGCTTCGATTTTTTATTGGAGGAGACCGCACCGGAGGAGGAGCAGGAGTTAGGAGAGAGTAGTTATAGCTAATAGACTAGTTTATTTTCCTACAAAACTTTGATTATTGTAATATTTGTGGACTTGGACTCTCTTTGGACTTAGACTCATTGGGGTTTGTTTCGGCCGAGTACCGGTGTACTCGAGGAACCTCACCACATATTTCACAATTTTGTTTTTATTGCCTTTTATTTTATTTAGATTCTCGAGGATTTAGCCCCAGACTTAGGACTTATGTTGATTGTGGCGTAATTAGCTAAGGCCCCACACCTAATTACTCATTCTGTTTCGATAGAACGTAATTGGACCTAGCTAATAATCAATAAGAAAAAGTTAACTTAATCAATTGAGAGGTCACTTGCCGCTAGAGGTCGTATACAACGCTAGCAGGATCTATTGTGGCGGACATCGATCGACATCTGAGACTGGACTCATGCCTCTCTTTGATTAGTTAGCTATTTGTTCTTCTCGATCAATAGAAGTTGCTCGTCTAAGACCGATTTCTTCATTGCATCATTTCTTTAGTTTACTTTTTGTCTTTAATTTACGCACGGATCACCCTACATGTAGAGTGCTATAGTCAGCTACACATTTCTATCTCTGCATGCATCATAGTGTTTGATCGTGCATTGGCTTTTTCGACTTCCTCCCCCTATTTTATTGGACTCAAAATAATCCAAGAAATCGAAAAATTTGTTACGTGTTTGTTTATTTCAGAAAAAATACATAAAAAGTGAAAACAAATGAAATTAGGTCTGCTAATGTAAACTGGACCCTAAAATACACCTCATCTAAAAATCTTTGTTTTGGGGAGAGTCACCCCCTCATTGGTTGATTTATCTACAGTGAGAGAGTGACCTGCATACTAGGTAGGCCATACCTGAACTCCTTTCAGACTACTGGTCTTGCGGTTGGTTGTTCTCTAGTGAGGATTTTACCGAGTAGCTGGTAATCGGTCCGAGACTTCCTTAGCACATTGGGAAGATCGGGTAGCCGGTAAACAGTCCGCACCCATACTGGCTGGAAAAAAGTAACTGTGGGATTGGGCCAGTCTCCTGGAGCATCGGGTTCCCAATAGCTCGCTTAATCACTCTGATAGATTGATTGATCGCATAAATAAAATTGACAAGAATAACGACCGAACTCTCTTGATCGTCAACTCTAGTGTTGAGTAGGTGAATTAAAGGGTTGATTTCTAATCTTGTTTGCATTCCAGATCTCATCATAAATCCCTACATCACGATGATGGGAAGGAGGTCCCTTAGGCTACCTTTGACAGCACTGCTTTTGAGCACTCCTTTCCATTCATCTAGGGCAGTTTCAGAGAGCCCCGACCAGCTCTCTGAACTTGAGTTTGCTACCACCCTGTTGAAGGATATGGAGAGATCTCAAGCGCATCATGGAAGCGTGAGCGTCGTATTGGATACGACGAAGAACGACTAGTCGTACTAGTTGTTTGGTGCAGCGGAATTTAAAATTTTTATTCGATGAAACCACATGATCCAAGAACCATTCTCGGATCGTTTCATCTATAATCACACAAGTATAATGCAATACCTCTTGAAGCGTGGTTGATCGAGTCTCAAAGAGAGAGACCTCCTGTCTCAAGTCCGATCGTCGGAGAGATCGCTTGCGAGCGCGGGGATGAACCGCGTAGTCCTCGCAATCCAAGAAGTTGATCCAAGCACGGTTGCTCCTGATCTCGTCACACGAGATAGAACATCTCCTTCGTGGAGAAGCACTCGAAGGAGACGGAGAACCGCAGAGCGTCGAAGCGGCAGCGCGAAGGCGAGAGCGACGACATTCTCTCCACCGAGGTGGACGGCCACCAAGAGGAAGGGGGAGAGAGGGTTGTCGAGTATGGAGAAAGAGAGAGAGAGAAGAGTGCTACAATAGCATGTAAAGAGAGAGCCAAGTATGCCTCTCTTATTATAGGGTTTCGGGATCCATGGTCTCAATCCATGTGTCATATAAAATCAATGGATGAGATTGATTTATGACAATCCAATGGTCAAGATTGTTGTTGGTAAAACCAACAACTTGTGATTTAATATTGATTAAATATATTTGATAATCAAATAAGTATAATACCAAATTAAATCACACAAATAGAGAGAGAGAAATAAGGGAGATACACCTTCCTCTTTGGAAGGGGGACGGCCACCAATTCCCTCAAGGAATTTGTGCCGCCCCCTCCTTTCCAAAAGGGAGGGGCAATCTCCTTGATTTTCTCTCTACTCAATTTCCAACAACAATTTGTTGGTATTTTAATTCTCCAAAATAATTCTCAATTAATTTTTGGGAATATTGCAATCTTGACATTGAATTATTGTGAATCAAATTCACAACCCATAACAAAATGTAATTTACATTTTCAATTAATTAAACAATGTGTATCCAATACACATTAATAATTAATATACTAATATTAAATTATATTTTACCTCTCTCTAATACATTATAAATCACATTTATAATATATTAGGAATAATTGGATATTACTATCCACATTATCTTATCCATAATAATTAAATCACATTTAATTATATTGGATAATTTCTCATACATCATGATAATTAAATCACATTTAATTATCAACTTCTCTTTGCTTAGATCTTATGGAATTGCTCTTAAACCATTTAAGAACAATGCTATTTCTCCTCAGATACTTGGAGATAAGGACAGGGCAATTGTATTGTTCCACGTATAGTGACTTGGATATTGAGATCACATCTCAAATCCAGATCCCATGGACCTCTCATAGATGCTTGATTAAATCAAGACTGTAAACCTAATCTTCTCATTTGCATCTGAATCTCATTCAGATCAATGTCCAGTACATGGACTAAGATAGGTCACTCTCTAATGAGAGGAGTCACTAAAATCCAGACCTGTTTCATCACTCCCTCGGAATGGAAGCGTCATGGTTATACAATCGTTTATGATCAAATCACCCTTCAGGTATTCCCAATACCTGCACATCCTGCATACTGGAAGACTAATGATCATCATGAAGATAAAGATCACTTTTACACTGTCATCTTCATAGTATGATCATTAAGTTTCTCAATCTTGGTCCTTGGGATATGGTATAGATCATATGCTTTCACAAAGCATATATCTTACCTTCAAATTCATATCAGGCTTCTAAAGCATGATGACCATGCATGAATTTGGTCAATCCCAATACCTCATGAGTGAGCTCATGTCTCCCGGTTCACAAGTGAGCCAGTATGATCCCTTTGAGAGATCATATTACTCATATGCCCTTACATGCACACCAGCTCGCCGGTGTATAGACCTTGATTAGGTCATCAACCTATTGGTCTGCCAAATGTACATGCTCAGACATATAGTAATATCTCTGTCTCTGGTCAGAGGATGTTTTGCCTATGATGTGACAGTATTCATCATAGGTCTTTGGTTATCTCGATCTCGTCAAGTCAACTCATTGACTCGACTAATCTGATACCTCTGAACCAATATTCCTATGCAGAGGACCTGCATCAAGAGGTCCGATCAGATATCAGTCTAATGAGATGGATTGCCATCTCCCACTCAGACTGGAGACACTTACTTGTTAATCATTGATGATGCTTGATGAGTCCTCTATCTAACTCCTTAGATATTCATCCAAGCATCAGCCTCTATGATTCAATCATTAAATCAACAACTGTATGATTATCAAGTTGGCCATGGCACATAACCCTTATTGTACAGAGGGACCTTATAGTGCATTCATTCATTCAATATCAGAAAGGGAGTGAAATAAAATCAATAACTTTTATTGATAAATCATTTATTACAATAACATTTATTGTAGGAATGGTTCGCCTCGGGCTCACATTGGCTACACCTGTTCCCCCTCGACCGCCCTTATTCCAGTCCTGAGGTGCTAGAGCAGAGGCCGGTACAGTTATACGTTCATTTGACAGTACCTGAGTTGGGGTCTTTTGTCTTTGCAGAGACCTGAGAGATGGCCAGCAGTGAGGAACACACCGATGAGTAGCGCAAGGATCAGCATATATACTTGACCAAGCTGCCATCACAACACACTCAGCCTCCCTGAAGATGATGCAGCACCAGATTAGAGACCAGGGGCATTCCCGGCAGATGGCATCGAGAGATGACATAGATGAGAGCCTGCAGAGGAGAGGCGCAGAGACCAGCTGGTGGAGAGATACCCACAGCTGGAGGAGGAGCAGTACAACCCAAGGAGCCGCAGGAGCCAGCCCTACAGCTACGGACGATGATCCTGGGTGATTTCGAGCTTTGCCCCCAGACTATTCAGCTTCTGCCAAGTTCCATGGGCTAGCCACCGAGGAGCTGCACCTCCATCTCCAGGAGTTTGAGATGATTTGTAGTACTATCCATGCCATATATGTGGACGAGGACATGATTAAGATGATCGCCTTCCCATTCTCATTAGTTGACAGAGCAACCTATTGGTTGAAGCATTTGAGGAGGTATGTCACCACCTGGGAGCAGCCGGACCGGGTACTTGAACAAGTACTATCCACTCGCTCGAACCAACGTAGCAAGATATATGATCAACAACTTCACCATGATCCTAAACGAGCAGTTTCACGAGGCGTGGGATTGATTCAGAGAGCTCATCGACCGGTGTCCACATCATGAGATATCCAAGCCCAACTTAGTCCAGAACTTTTTGTGGGATGACATCAGAGCTGTAGGGGCTTGTTAATGCCTCATGTGGAGGGTCCTATTTCACCAAGGACGAGGACCAAGTCTGGGCCATATACGAGGAGATGGCAGAAAACTATACGGTGATGCCCAGACAGGGTCTACACTCAGGGAAGCCCCTCCCATAGGTTGTGTCCTATCAGAGGATAGCACAGTCGATGCAGGTCCATCTACTTCGTCAGTAGCAGTAGCACATGCCGAGTCATCAGCTGTGAATGGGGATCATCAGTAAGAAGATGGACCACATCAAGATCATTGAGAAGAAGCAGTGCTAGGGCCTCATGCAGATTGACCAGTTGGCACAACCACTGAGTGACTGAAGACTCAGATCATTTGTCTCCGGAGGCACAGACGGCTCCATAGCCCTGATAGGCGATCCGAACGACTAAGGTAAAGGTACAAAAATGGTCGTTGCGACCTCGGTCGCTCAGATGCGCTAAATCAAGAAAAATCGAACCACTAAATAAATCAGAAATCAATCAAGCACGAAAAAGCGGTCCTGCTATATGTTTAACCTGGTATAGCACCCAGGGTCGAACTCAAGGAGCACGGATTGGTCGAAGGCTACGAAGTAGTAAAAATAAATAAATAAAAGACAAAATATTTTAGTGGTTTTTAATTATTTTATATTTTTTTGGATTTTTAAATGATTAGGAAATTAAGAAAAGGAAATACAAGCACACTTTCAATAATTTATTTAAAGCAACAAAAATCAACCAAATATTAAAACAAAAATATGTTTATGTGTTTATATATTTTTTTATGTTTTTGGTGAATTTTTGGAATTTTTCTGATGTGTATTTTATTTTCTAAAATCAAACAGTGCTACAAGCAAGGGGTACTGTCCAGCCAGGCCAAAAGTCCCCAGATAAAATATCTAAGGGCCTCAAAATGGCCTGGAGGTAATTTTCCTGTAAAACAGAGGAAACAAGGAAAATTTGGGTACCAAAGTTATTATTTTGGGTTTTAATTTATTTACTAGAATTTTTATGAGTTTTTGAGTGTTTTTAAGTTTTTAGGTTTTTTAAGCAATGAAAAATAGCCAAAATTGGCTAGAACATCAAAGAACACAAACTAAACAGTAGCTAAATTTTAGAGAATTTTTAGGGGAATTTTTATATTTTTTGTGATTTTTCAATCTAGACAGTAGCAAAAACTAAGGTTTTTGAATTTTTTAAAAAAGCAAACACAATCAAAAATGTCCTCAAAAATTCACAAAAACACCATGGCAGGAGCCATGTGTCAAATTTTTGTCGAATTTGGAGGTGGTTTGATATTTTATTCAAGAATAACAAAATGGTACTGTGCACAGGGACTGGAATGCAAATACCCAAAGTTCTGGGGGTCCAGGTGCAAAATACCCAGCAAAACACGCGCCAAGCGCGTGCCTGGGGCACTCAGGGACCTATGTGTAACGAAAATAAGTCCCGAGGACCTATTGGTAACACGTACCAAAAGTCCAGGGGCCTTAGTTGCAAATAACCCAAAAAATAATGCACATGCGTAAAATAACCATGCACAGGGGTATAAATGCAATTAATTAAAAAGTTTCATTCATTCATAAACATCCAGAACTACAAGGGCATAGATTGCAAATACACCAACAAAACACGTGACGAAGCACGTGACTCACAACAGGCAGGGGTATAAGTGCAAATATCTAAAGCTCAGGGTCCTCTATGCAATTAAACCTAAAACTAAACAACGTATTTAAATATTTACAGGACTCAAACGAAATAAAACAAAGATAAGGGCCTAAGGGTAAATTACCCTTTATTAAGCGGGGGCTCTGGATGCACTCCACGTGGCTGATCGGAAGGTTGGAACTGGTGGGCGCTCCGGATGGCTAGCCCTCGAGCCTCGGACGGTCCAGATTGATCCTCGAAGATCTGGCGGTGGCTGTAGCTCCACGAACGGACGGACGTGATGTGATCTGGAGCGTCGAGGTCGATCTGACGGTGTCTGGAGGTCGTGGAAGAACTGATGGCCGACGACCTTCGCCGGCCTACTGTGCGTGCTCCCGGCCTCCGCGCGGGCCTCCGAAGATCGGAGAAGAGGCTCTGTAGGCTCCCGCGTCGACTAGTGGCCTCCGATGGCTCGATGGAGCTCTGAGGAGCTCAGGCGAGGTCGGCGGAGACCCAGCTGCTGGTCCAAACAGACCGAGCCCTCAGATGGACTCGGATGACCCTGCAAAACACTCCAGCAAAATCGCGGGTCGAGGGCAAAGTGCCTCGACCCAGTTAGGCGGGGTGACTGTGAGCGGTGGATCGGAATGGGCGAGCTCCGGCGAGGTGGGGATGGGGGGAGCTCGAACCCCAGCTCCTGTGCGAGCTGGTTGGATGGAGGTATGGAGAAGGTGCGCGGGAGGGAGGCGGAGGCTATGGCGAAGCCTGATGGTCGAACGGTGGTCGGGCGTGATCGGAATCGGCGGAGAACGGCGGCGGAACGAAATGGGGGAAATCGGAAATTAGAGAAAAAGAAAGAACTACAGTCTACCTGGGTGAAGGAATGGGCTGTGGTCGAGCTTGCACAGCTCTGGGTCTTCGCCTCAAGGAACGCCGACGTCCGAGGCTCGAGCTCCAACTCAGGGCGGAGCACGGCGGTGATACTCGTCGGATCAGTGGTATCCTCCTCCTCGCCTCGCTGCAACAGGTGGAGACGCTCGCTGTCACTCGTGCGATCACTCTGGAGCTCACAGGGAATAAGGGGAATGACCAAAGATGGAGAATTAGGGTGGCGGAGCGAAGCTTAAGTATGTTGGCGGGTCCGGGAAGAAGGGCGCGGGTAGGGCGATGTAGCGCGCGGATCCCGAGGCGAAGGCTCCGGCGAGGTTCTCGGGTATGACGTGAGCAATCCGGACCCGGGGTTTGGGCAAAAAGGAGTTGGGTTTGCATGGGAAAAATCCGAGAAGATGGGTCGGGCGCAGCAGACCCGTGGGAAGTGGTCCTGGGGGGGGAGTTGACCGGGCGGTCAACATCCCCCAGGGCCAATGGGTGAAGGCCACGTGGCTAAAGTTTGGAATTGAAAAATAAGGTAGCAAATGGCCGAATTTGTAAAAAGTTAAAACATGTAATATATATTTTTTTATTTTTTTCTATTTTTTTGTGATTTTTAATAATTTTTTCAAAATAAAAATAGGCTATATACATAATATGTACTAGGTATAGGTATATACAATATATATAGGGTTTTGATTTTTGATTTTTATATATTATTTTTATACAATTTTATTCCCATTTTATATTTTATTTATTTACAATATAAAATAAGGAATAAAAGGGGGTTTTTATTTTATTTTTATTATTTATATACATAGGTAAAATAAGTTGATATGTACATCTATATACATGGTATATGTACATTGTATTTTTGTATTTTTAATTTTGTTATTTTTATTTGATTTTTGTTTTGATTCTTTTTATTTTATTTATTTACAATATATATCATAGAGTATTTACAAAAAGTTTGGAAAATAACTTTATTTATTTACAAGGTTAAATAAATGTAGAAGCATGGTTTATGTACATGATGAGAGGGTATTTTTGATCTTTTTGATTTTTAATTTTTCTTTTGGTTTTATATTAATAAATATATATATATACAAGTATTTACAAGTGTATTTTTGGTGAGGAAAACATTTTTATTTTATTTACATAAATATTTACACAAGAGCCCCTATCTCCCTCTACTTTGGCTTTTATGCGGTCAGGCCCATGCTGAGCCCTCCCTTGGGTTAGGTTGCTCAATATTTATTCTAAATATTTCCCTCTTTTTCTTTTTAATCTTTATTCTTTTATTTTTGCACAAAAACATGCTAATTATAGATTTTTACACAATGCATGCTTTTGGTAATTATTCCTATTTACACATATCTACATGCATTTGCAAAGGTTTTTGTAGCTAAAATATAAGAATAAAGAGTGATGAATGGGTATTCATCACCCCCCTATACTTAACTTTGCTAGTCCCTTAGCAAACACTTATTTGAAAAAGAAGTGAAAAAGAAAGAAAGAAAAAGAAAAAGAGGAAGTACATGGATCAAGGTTGAGTATTAAACTTGCCTTCATTAAATTGGGGTATGGAGCTCGATCAGATCTTTGGATTATTAATGTGTCGGAACCTTATTTAGACTTAAGCTTAAAACCTAACAACCTCTAAGTTCCACTAATCTATAACCAAGACTCCTCAATGCTCCAGATCAGAACAAGTCATCAATCACAAACCCTGAAGACCATGAATCTTTTCTTGTCCTATGAATGTGAAGTCTAAGCTCTCCACCTCAGAAATGACAACTTGACAACCCTCCCCAACAAGGTAACTCTATGACCTCAATCTGGCCACTCTTTCCTTGAGGAGCGGGGTATTCCCTTCTAAGTTCAAGTACAACCGGCTCAAGAAGAGGGGGAAGAAGAGAATGGGTCAAGGCCAGTGTAGCCAAGTACCCTTGGGAGCTTGACCAGTGTAGCCAAGTCTCCCTGCTGCAAGCTACAACAGGTGGATCATGAAACCAAGCTTTGCTTATTTCACTCTATATACATGCTCCGGTGGGATTGTCATTTTCTTTCAGACCCACCACTTTTTTGGAGTTCTTTTCTTGTTGCACTTTTTTTTTTCAAGTGCATCTGTACAACATATACATGTGCAGCATGTATACAAGGAGTTTTTCCTCTTGAGCCAGTAGACTATCCCTCTTTTGAAGCTTTATTGCAACCCACAACTCCCGTCGTTAGATCTCATGGCAACCAGACCAAGTTGAGACGCACTTCCTTCACTATAAGAAGAAGAGAGGTTCCGCCTAGAAGTACTACCCTCATATGCTACCCCAAGTCAAGGAAGACTGCCTCCTCACCACCTCATCCGTAGAGAGCTCGGTGCATAGTGCTGGTGTCCAAGTAAAGCCATAATCTATATGAGTCATGTGTTGTTGTTAAGTGCTCTACTTAGGCTCATTGAGATGACATGTGACCATAGCCTAGTGGACTCAAAGAATTAAGTCACCATGGACCTGAAAAGCCTTAAACCTAAGTCCTATAAAGTTCCTCTTAGAAATTAGGTGGGTTAAGATCTTAATCAAGCTCCATTTCTCAATTTGATTCCAGGCTAGTTTAAATGTTAACTATCATCCAGAAAAACTATATACATATGTACAAAAAGATGCTTATTTACACAATATTTTACAATCATGCAAAATTTTTGAAAAATGTTTTGAAATCATGTATGAATGATGCATGAAGTGCAAGTTTTGCAAAAAGATAATTACACACATTTACACAAGATTTTTGCAAACTTTTTGATTTTCAAGACATTTTGGAAAAAATTTGTACTATATACATAATTTTGATACAAAAATATTTACACAAGCTTTACACAAAAGATTTTTGAAATCATTTTTACAAAAATAATTTGTACATTAGCTATGTATGTGCAAATAAAAGAAGATTATGTACATGAAAATTTTTAATTTTTGTGGTTTTTAGCCATTTTATTTATTAACACACTCACACAAAGTACGAGTTATGGATAAAGTATATATGAAATATATACACACCCCCCTATACTTAGCTCGAACGATGTCCTCAGAGTCAAGAGCGATGGAGAAGACATAACTCGTGCTAGGTATAGGAAAGTGAAAAGGAAAGCTATACAAAAAGGAAATGAAAAGTCAAGAGGGACCCAGGTCTCCCCCCTATACTTAGGATCAAGTAATCCTAAGTATAGCAAGCTGTATACTAAGGGAAAACCTGAGTGCAGAATGTACAGGGTCTACCCCCCCTTATACTTAGGGTGAAATATCCCTAAGTATAGGCAGCAAAACAGGGGTAGACAGAAACAAAAGAAATACCCGAAAGGCCTCACATCCCCCCTATACTTAGGGTAAAGTGCACCCTAAGTATAGCATAATCACAAGATGAAGGAAGGGATGTGGGACTAAAGAATGTGGTGATATGGACATCTGGATCTATACAAGGCGGAGGATCAGTGAAACTCAGGCGTGAGATGCATTAGATGTGAGTCATAGACCACATCTCACGCAAAATGAATAGGGGCGAGATCTACGACCTGCGGCTCATGATCTAGAAATGGCTTGAGCCTTGGCGTTCACTCGAAAGGTACTCTCAGAAGACAACTCAGATATGTCGATGCTACCGTTGTCGTGTACCTTTCTAACCAGATAAGGTCCCTTCCATTTGCTCTGTAGCTTCCCTGGAAATAATCGTAGCCTCGCATCAAACAGCCATACTCTCTGTCCAATCTCAAAATGCTTGTGGCTGATATGAGAATCATGCCACTCCTTGACTTTCTCCTTATAATGTAGGCTGCTTGAGAAAGCTGCATCTCTAAGCTCCTCCAGGGCAGCTAGCTCTGCCCTCCTCTGGTCTCCCATACCATCTGGATCCATCAAAATATCTGTAACTGCCCAAAGTGACTTGTGCCTCAGCTCAACAGGTAAATGGCATGGCTTGCCATACACGAGGCGAAAGGGTGATGTGCCCAAAGGTGTCTTGAAAGACATCCTATATGCCCACAAGACCGAGTCCAAAAGCTGTGACCAATCCTTTCGGTCAGGGCGGACGACTTTCTGCAGAATAGTCTTGATCTCCCTATTCGACACTTCGGCTAGACCATTCGTCTGTGGATGGTACGGTGTAGCAACACGATGGTCTATGCCGAACTCGCTAGCAAGTGCCTTCACCTGGTCGTTGATGAAGTGAGATCCCCCGTTAGAAATCAGAACTTGTGGAACCCCGAACCGCGTGATGATGTGCTTCCTCAAAAATCGGCAAACGGTCCTCGCATCAGCGGCTCGGGCGGGGATAGCCTCCACCCAACGACTCACATAATCAACGGCCAACAGAATGTACTCAAATCCCTGACTCTTAGGGAATGGACCCATGAAATCGATGCCCCATGCGTCAAAAACCTCACAGAAGTGAATGGGCTGCATCGGCATCATATCACGCTGTCCACAAGTGCCCATCCTCTGACAGTCAGTACACCTCTTCACGAACTCATCTGAGTCCTTGAAGAGGGTAGGCCACCACAAGCCAGATTGGAGCACTTTCTGTGCCGTTCTCCTCCCAGAATGATGTCCTCCTGCCTCAAGCTTGTGGCAGTAAGTGAGGACGCTATGGTGTTCCTCCTGAGGAATACATCGACGCCAGATGCTATCCCCTCCTTCGTGGTAAAGGATGGGATCCTCCCAATGGTAGGACTTGGCCTTCGTGAGGAAGGTCTCAAGCCTCTGCCTGGGCCAATCTTGTGGGACTTTCCCAACAACGAGAAAGTTCACAATATCGGCGTACCATGGGAGTGAGGCGATAGCAAGGATCGCCTCATCTGGGAAGGTATCTCTAATAGGGTCAATCTGCTCAGAATCCTCAGGCTGCTCTAGTCGGGAGAGATGATCCGCCACCACATTCTTGACTCCAGGCTTATCCTTGATCTCAATGTCGAACTCCTGGAGTAGAAGGATCCATCTAGTCAGTCTGGCCTTGGCATCCTTCTTTGCCATGAGGTACCTGATGGCGGTGTGATCTGTAAACAAAGTCACTCTAGATCCAATGATATATGATCTGAACTTATCTAGGGCGAACACTACAGCTAGCATCTCCTTCTCTGTAACCGTGTAGTTCCGCTGGGCGGAATCCAATGTGCGGCTAGCGTAGTGTATGGCAAATGGAACTCCATCCCTCCTCTGTCCCAGCACTGCCCCTACGGCAAAATCGGAGGCGTCCGTCATGATCTCGAATGGGAGAGACCAATCAGGCGGCTGGAGGACAGGAGCCTCAATAACACACTGCTGGAGAGTCACGAACGACGAAAGACACTTGTCATCGACAAGGAACTCGGTGTCTTTCGTCAAGAGGTCAGTCAACGGTCGGGCGATCCTGCTAAAATCCTGAATGAATCTCCTATAAAATCCAATGTACCCCAGGAATGACCGTAGCTGCCTCAGATTGGACGGCGGTGCGAGTTTCCTAATGACATCAACCTTGGCCGGATCAACCTCCATGCCCCTGTTGGAGATGATATGGCCAAGCACCGTCCCTTGAGTCACCATGAAGTGACTCTTCTCCCAAGATAAAACCAAATGAAACTCAATACATCGCTGGAGTACCCGGTCTAGGCAGTCAAGACAGGAGTCGAATCCGTCGCCGTAGACCGAGAAATCGTCCATGAAGACCTCCAAACACTCCCCTACCATGTCCGAAAAAGATCGACAACATGCACCTCTGAAAAGTCGCAGGGGCATTGCATAGCCCAAATGGCATGCGTCGAAAAGCGTATGTGCCGAAGGGACAGGTAAAGGTGGTCTTCTCCTGATCTTCAGGAGCGATGGCCACTTGGTTGTAGCCCGAGTACCCATCCAGGAAGCAATAATGGCTCTTCCCTGCCAGTCTCTCAATGATCTGATCAATAAAAGGCAGGGGGAAATGGTCCTTCTTGGTGGCCTGGTTGAGTCTCCTGTAGTCAACACAAACCCTCCAAGAGGTGGGTACTCGTGTAGCAATATCCTCTCCCGACTCACTGATCACAGTCGTGATGCCCGTCTTCTTGGGCACCACATGCAAGGGGCTGACCCACTTGGAGTCGGAAATGGGATAAATAAAATCTGCGCTCCACCATTTCGATATTTCCTTCATCACAACCTCTCTCAGGTTGGGGTTCAGACGCCGTTGGAACTCACGCGATGGCTTCGCCCCCTCCTCAAGATAGATATGGTGGGAGCACACTGATGGACTAATCCCATGGAGATCTGCTACGCTCCATCCGATCGCCTTGCGGTTCTTTTCAAGAACCCCCATCAAACGGGATTCCTGCTCTCCAGTCAACTCGGTGGAGATGATGACTGGGTACATCTCTGGCTTGCCCGCAAGGAATCGATACTTCAGCGAAGTAGGGAGCGGCTTCAGCTCTGGAATGCTGGGTGCTGGCAAATCTGGCTGCGGAAGAAACTGAGTGAAAGCTGCTAAGTCTGCCAAATCTGCCTGGGAGAAGTGAAGCGAACTCTCGCAAACTGGATCGGAAGAAGGCTGCTCAACTGCACTGTCTCTGGTCTGCTCTGCATCTGCCTCCTCCTCATCTGTAGGCTCAGGTGGAATCAGGTCTGGCATCTGATCATCACAATCGGCCCAATCAGACTCTGAATCCGAGGGATCTGTATCACCCGCGGTGGCATCAGTACCACCGTAAAGCAAGGTGGCCTCAGCACCACCATCACTAACATCCGTGTAGCGATCAAGGACCGGCTCTGCTGCCTCTGTGGTATCCTGAACCAGGGCTGTGCTCTCCAGACTCTCCTTTGCTATCATCTCGGCATCAGCTGTATCTGAATATGAGAGGATGGTCTGTGCTGCAGGATCTGCCCAAGCTTGCCTCATCATCTGTGATCACAAAATCACTGTTCTGGTGGATGTCTGGCTCTGTGTCTGTCAGCTGCTCTGAATCTGTACTCGCATCTGAGCGGGCTCTCTCTAGATCTGTAGTCCTCGACCGTCTCTATTTGTATACTCTCGCCTCGACGCGAAAGTACACCTTACCGCTATCATGATCAGTCACCGCCTTGGCTGTGGCCAAGAACGGACGACCAAGGATGATGGGGGTATCGGCCACTGACTCAGGGATCTCCATGTCCAACACTACGAAGTCCACGAGGAATTTCAGGCCCTGAATCGTGACGATAACGTCCCGTAACAACCCCTTCGGCCTCTTGACAGATCGATCAGCGAACTGAAGGACTGTCCTGCTCTGTCAAAGAGTGCCCAACTCGAAGCGGTCGAGAAGGGCTGCCGGAAGAAGGTTGATCGACTATCCGCTATCTAGTAGAGTACGGTTGAACCTCTGCTCACTGATCTGGCATCTGACATACGGGGCCCCTGAATCTGGCCTCTTGGCTGGCAGTCGGTTCTGGATCGCAAAACACGTGGCTTTCGTCAGCACATGTATCTCTGAAGTGTGGTTCCTCCTCCTCCTCCTAACTGTGGTCCTGTCTCTCAAAGAACGCTGGAGAAGGGGGATGTGCTGCAAAGCCTCCTGGAGGGTCAGCTGGATGTGGAATCGATCGATCATGCTCTGGCTGAACTCCTCAAGCTCTCTCTTTTTTGGATTTTCTTTTTTCTTCCCCTTCCCCATCTGAAGGGCTCTAGGGAAGGGGATAATAGGTTCCTTCGCAGATGAAGGACTAGGAAAGGCCTAGACGGTTCGATGACCGGATCCACACATACATCATGCACCACAGTGGGACCAGAAGAAACTAAACCTTTTTCTTTATTCAACCCAAAGTCCTGAGATACATCAAGGCGGGGAAAGACAACATATCTCTCTATACAAACACCGGTGGCCTCAGTACCACCATGGGCTGGCTCTGCAGCTGCTGCTGGTAGACGTCTCGCGGCATCAGTACCGCGGGCTGGCTCGGCTATCCTGGTGGCGTCAGTACCACCTCCTCGATCTGGTGAAGCGGCGGCCTCAGTACCGCCGGTGGGATCAGCATCCTTGGTGGCTTCAGTGCCACCGTCATCATCTGGAGCGGCCTCAGTACCGCTCTCCTCCTCCTCATGTGGCGCCTCTGAAGTATCCTCATGGTGAAGCTCAGATGAGGCGCCGCCACCTGCTGGGGTCCTACCGCTCCTAAGTGTGACAAAATCAGCATCAAATAGATCCGAAGATGTATCAACAAATGGGTCACTAGGAGTGGCAAACTCAGTGTGTACTACCTGCTCAGATTTCATCTTGAGGTTATTCGGATTCGGCTCAATCTGGGCTGAAATGGCGGCCTTCCCTCTCACCAAGTCCCGCATCTCCTGGCGGAACTCGTCCATCTCCCGTCTGAATGTGGCCTGCTGATCCGTGAGGAGGCGGGCGATGTCATCCAAAGTGGGGCTCTCGTGGGAGCCCGACGGGTAGCCTCTCTAGGGATGAGGCTGCTGGAACTGCTGCTGGTGGTAAGAGGGGTATGAGGAAGGGTGCTGCTGCTGAACTGGGTGAGCCTGCTGCTTACGTCTCCACGACTGTCCCTGCTGCTGATAGGGACGAGGACCGAAGGATGATGGCTGGTGCTGCTGATATGCTGGGGGCTGCTGCTGCGGCTGGTGATCTCTCTGCTGGGAGTACTGCCCTCCCTGACCTGACGGCTGTTGCTGGGGCTGGGTACCACCACTCCCCCACCTGAATCCGGGATGGTCTCGTCGGATCCTAGGCTGGGGGCGGTCATACCAAATCCCGTTGACATCCATCAACGGCTCGACATCATAGGGGCTGGCGGGAGTACTGCCAGAGGCTGGTCCGGCTGGTAAACCACCATCTGCATCTCTGGAGATGGTGGGGACTGGTAAGTGGGCTGCGGCAGCTAGTACGGCTCCGCCTGTACAAGGTGAACCTGTCTAGGCTGCACAGGGGTGCTGGAGCGCTGGGACGAGCTGCTGCTGCTGCCGGAGTCGCCTCGCGACTGAAGACGGGGCTGAGAAGCCGTCTGTGCCTCCTGGAGACACATGAGCTGTGTCTTCATGTCGCTCAGAACCTGTGCCATCTGTTCCATCTGAGTGATGCTCTGGCACTGCTTCTTCTCAGTCAGCTCCATACGGTCCCAACTTCTCGCTGATGATGCCCATGTCCGCAGCTGTCGACTCTGCCTGTGCTGCCGCGGCTGCGGACGAACTGGATGGACCTGCACCTACCCGTGCTATCCGCTGGTACTGCATGGGTCCTGGTTGCTGTGGTTGGGTCTTCTGAGTATACAACCTGGTCTGGGACATCACCATGTAGTTTTCGGCCATCTCCTCGTAGATGGCCCAGACCTGGTCGTGGTCCTTGGCAAAGTAGGACCCGTCGCAAGAAGCATTCACCAGACCCTGAAGCTCTGGCGTCAACCCGCTGAAAAAGCTCTGAACTAGGTTCGGCTTGGAGATTTCGTGGTGCGGGCATCGGTCTAGGAGCTCTCAGAACCTCTCCCATGCCTCGTAAAACTGCTCGTTGGGGAACATGGAGAAGTTGCTGATCAGGGCCCTCGTTGCATTCGTCCGCCCGAGTGGATAGTACTTGTTCAAGTACTCGGTGAGGAGCTGCTCCCAGGTGTAGACAAACCTCCCAAGATGCTTCAGCCAGGTGGCTGCTCTGTCTGCCAGTGAAAACGAGAAGGCTATCATCCGGATCGTGTCCTGGTCCACGTGGCGATCGTGGACAGTGCTGCAGATCATCAGGAACTCCTGGAGGTGGAGGTGGGGCTCCTCAGTGGCAAGTCCGTGGAAGCGGGGTAGCATCTGCAAGGTGTTCGGGGGGAACTTGAAGTCCCCCACGATCGCCGGCACCACTACCCAGTGATGCATCAGAGTAGATCCGGGATTGTGTAAATCCCGCATCGGTCGTGGTGGTCCTCCTGCCGCAGCGCCTCCCGCTGCGGCGGCTGCGGCTGCCGCTGCGGCTGCTGCGGCTCGTGCCTCTGCATCGGGTATCTCCTCAGGCTCGCTCTGCTGGTCTCGCTCTGCTCTGAGCCTCTCCAACTCTCGCCTCATCTCTATCATGAATGCCCCCTGATCGCGTAACTGCTGCTAGACTGTCTCAAGTGATGCGATCAGGGTGGAGTTGATCGCTCCCTGGTCAAGTACAAAGTGCTCGGGCTGACGGGAGTGATCATCTGAACTACCGGTTCCGGCCATAGCGACGTCTGCAAAATCAAACGAGCCCAACTCAAGTGCTGTCAAATCAATCAGTCTCTCCTCGGGCTCGTGTCTCTCAGGTAGAACAGAAAGGGGGTCGAGGGGGAACATGGTGGAATCGAACTCAGGCTCGGAGAGCGGGTCTGGGCTCTCGCGAGCCAACCTAGATGATGAGGCAGACGTGCCCGAAAGCGGTGCAGCCAGAGGCTGCCTAAGAGACCGTCTACCCATCATCTCGATATGGCGAGTAAGGCGGATGAGATCTGGAGCAACTATGATCACAAACAAACCCCCAGTTCACCAACGCAACGCGAGCTGAAGACCGTGAAAGTTCGGTCAAATTATCTTGTCAATTTTATTTGGTGAACACACAAAAATATCAGAGCGCTTACGTGACCTGTTAGGATATCTGAGGCTAACCCAATCGACTGGCCCGCACGGAAAAATCGGTAATCAGTCGGGACTAGCACCAGGGGGCTCTACCTAGGGTGCGGGTCACTCTCTCGCGCATCCAAACCATACAATGAGGGGGTTGCTCTCCCCAAGACAAAGTTTTTAGGGTGAGCGGATTTTAAGATCAATAGAATTAGCCAGTCCCATTTTATGGTTTCACTTTTTAGTATTTTTCAAAGCAAACAAATGGCCTAACGAATTTTTCGGTTCTCCTGGTTATTAAGTCCAAAACCGGGGGGGGGAGAAGACGAAAAAGCCGATGCGCGATAAATCAATGATGCATGCTGAGTAAGAAATGCGTACCTTGCCTCCAGCACTCTACATGCAATATGATCCGCGCATAAAAGTAAAGACAGAAAGAAAACTACCTAAATGATGCAACGGGAAAGGCGAGTCCTAGATGAGCAAGTCTAGCGAAGAGCCGTCTAACCGGTCACCGACCTCCAAGCCAAAGAGTCCGGTCTTGGCCCGTCCCTCCTCTGTCCGACAAATCGGCGGTAGGAGTAAGCGCTTTACAGGACGGGCTGCGGCACGTAGGCTACGAAGGCAAATGAATCGGTTATTTTTATTAGTGATTTTTAAGTAGGTCCAATTAACGATCTATGGGAACAGATAAGCAGTTAGGTGTGTGGGATCCTACTAATTACGGCACAATCACCAGAAAATCCTAAGTCTAGGGGCTCGAGCAAAAACCGCGTAAACACCGGAAAAGGCAAAAATAAAAAGAAAAGAAAGCCGCGTAAAAAACCGCGAAAAACCGCGCAAGTCCTAAGGGTCCCCCGAGCACACCGGTGCTCGGCGAAACAGACCCGCTACGGCAAGTCCACAAATGTCCAAGAGTGTCCTGTATTATTACAATAATAATGAAATGAATAAGAGTCTACCCTAATCCTCACCCACTCAACTCTCTCTCACTCTCTCCTGCGGCTCCGCGAAGAAAGGAGCCGCCTCCGAATCCCGCGGTTGCGTCGGCTTCTCCGAGAGTAGCCACCTCGATCCTCAGGCCCTCGCAAGAGACAATAAAGTGGTCAGAACCAATAATCAAATAATAATAAAAAAAAAATAAAAGGAAATGAAAAATAAGGGTATATATGCAAAAATGCAAAATAAAATAAAATAAACACACAAAAGAAAACAAAAACAAAAATAAAAGAAAAAGAAAATAAAGCAAAATAAAGTGAAAATACAATATAGACAAAAAGCCGCGAAGAGCCGCGAGCTCTGGAAGAGCCGCGAAAAGTCGCGGAAAAATCAAAAATGAAAAATAAAAAGAACTACTAAGCCGTGCTCCCCGGCAACGGCGCCATTCTGATAGGCGATCCGAACGACTAAGGTAAAGGTACAAAAATGGTCGTTGCGACCTCGGTCGCTCAGATGCGCTAAATCAAGAAAAATCGAACCACTAAATAAATCAGAAATCAATCAAGCACGAAAAAGCGGTCCTGCTATATGTTTAACCTGGTATAGCACCCAGGGTCGAACTCAAGGAGCACGGATTGGCCGAAGGCCTACGAAGTAGTAAAAATAAATAAAATAAAAGACAAAATATTTTTAGTGGTTTTTAATTATTTTTATATTTTTTTGGATTTTTAAATGATTAGGAAATTAAGAAAAGGAAATACAAGCACACTTTCAATAATTTATTTAAAGCAACAAAAATCAACCAAAAATTAAAACAAAAATATTTTTATGTGTTTTATATTTTTTATGTTTTTGGTGAATTTTTGGAATTTTTCTGATGTGTATTTTATTTTCTAAAAATCAAACAGTGCTACAAGCAAGGGGTACTGTCCAGCCAGGCCAAAAGTCCCTAGATAAAATATCTAAGGGCCTCAAAATGGCCTGAAGGTAATTTTTCTGTAAAATAGAGGAAACAAGGAAAATTTGGGTACCAAAGTTATTATTTTTGGGTTTTTAATTTATTTACTAGAATTGTTATGAGTTTTTGGGTGTTTTTAAGTTTTTAGGTTTTTTAAGCAATGAAAAATAACCAAAATCGGATAGAAAATCAAAGAACACAAACTAAACAGTAGCTAATTTTTAGGGGAATTTTTTTATTTTTTTGTGATTTTTCAATCTAGACAGTAGCAAAACTAAGGTTTTCGAATTTTTAAAAAAAGCAAACACAATAAAAAATGTCCTCAAAAATTCACAAAAATCCTACACCATGGCAGGAGCCATGTGTCAAATTTTTGTCGAATTTGGAGGTGGTTTGATATTTTATTCAAGAATAACAAAAGGGTACTGTGCACATGGACTGGAATGCAAATACCCAAAGTTCTGGGGGTCCAGGTGCAAAATACCCAGCAAAACACGCGCCAAGCGCGTGCCTGGGGCACTCAGGGACCTATGTGTAACGAAAATAAGTCCCGAGGACCTATTGGTAACATGTACCAAAAGTCCATGGGCCTTAGTTGCAAATAACCCAAAAAATAACGCACATGCGTAAAACAACCACGCACAGGGGTATAAATGCAATTAATTAAAAAGTTTAATTCATTCATAAACATACAGAACTACAAGGGCATAGATTGCAAATACACCAACAAAACACGTGACGAAGCACGTGACTCACAACAGGCAGGGGTATAAGTGCAAATATCTAAAGCTCAGGGTCCTCTATGCAATTAAACCTAAAACTAAACAACGTATTTAAATATTTACAGGACTCAAACGAAATAAAACAAAGATAAGGGCCTAAGGGTAAATTACCCTTTATTAAGCGGGGGCTCTGGATGCACTCCACGTGGCTGATCGAAAGGCTGGAACTGGTGGGCGCTCCGGATGGCTAGCCCTCGAGCCTCGGACGGTCCAGATTGATCCTCGAAGATCTGGCGGTGGCTGTAGCTCCACGAACGGACGGACGTGATGTGATCTAGAGCGTCGAGGTTGATCTGACGGTGTCTGGAGGTCGTGGAAGAACTGATGGCCGGCGACCTTCGTCGGCCTACTGTGCGCGCTCCCGACCTCCGCGCGGGCCTCTGAAGATCGGAGAAGAGGCTCTGTAGGCTCCCGCGTCGACTAGTGGCCTCCGATGGCTCGACGGAGCTCCGAGGAGCTCAGGCGAGGTCGGCGGAGACCCAGCTGCTGGTCCAAACGGTCCGAGCCCTCAGATGGACTCGGATGACCCTGCAAAACACTCCAGCAGAATCACGGGTCGAGGGCAAAGTGCCTCGACCCAGTTAGGCAGGGTGACTGTGAGCGGTGGATCGGAATGGGCGAGCTCCGGCGAGGTGGGGACGGGGGGAGCTCGAACCCCAGCTCCTGTGTGAGCTGGGTTGGATGGAGGTATGGAGAAGGTGCGCGGGAGGGAGGTGGAGGCTATGGCGAAGCCTGATGGTCGAACGGTGGTCGGGCGTGATCGGAATCGGCGGAGAACGGTGGCGGAACGAAATGGGGGAAATCGGAAATTAGAGAAAAAGAAAGAACTACAGGTCTACCTGGGTGAAGGAATGGGCTGTGGTCGAGCTTGCGCAGCTCTGGGTCTTCGCCTCAAGGAACGCCGACGTCCGAGGCTCGAGCTCCAACTCAGGGCAGAGCACGGCGGTGATACTCGCCGGATCAGTGGTATCCTCCTCCTCGCCTCGCTGCAACAGGTGGAGACGCTCGCTGTCACTCGTGCGATCACTCTGGAGCTCACAGGGAATAAGGGGAATGACCAAAGATGGAGAATTAGGGTGGCGGAGCGAAGCTTAAGTATGCTGGCGGGTCCGGGAAGAAGGGCGCGGGTAGGGCGATGTAGCGTGCGGATCCCGAGGCGAAGGCTCCGGCGAGGTTCTCGGGTATGACGTGAGCAATCCGGACCCGGGGTTTGGGCAAAAAGGATTCTGGTTTGCATGGGAAAAATCCGAGAAGATGGGTCGGGCGCAGCAGACCCGTGGGAAGTGGTCCTGGGGGGGGGGAGTTGACCGGGCGGTCAACATCCCCCAGGGCCAATGGGTGAAGGCCACGTGGCTAAAGTTTGGAATTGAAAAATAAGGTAGCAAATGGACGAATTTGTAAAAAGTTAAAACATGAAATATTTTTATTTTATTTTTTTCTATTTTTTTGTGATTTTTAATAATTTTTTCAAAATAAAAATAGGCTATATACATAATATGTACTAGGTATAGGTATATACAATATATATAGGGTTTTGATTTTTGATTTTTATATATTATTTTTATACAATTTTATTCCCATTTTATATTTTATTTATTTACATTATAAAATAAGGAATAAAAGGGTGTTTTTATTTTATTTTTATTATTTATATACATAGGTAAAATAAGTAGATATGTACATCTATATACATGGTATATGTACAATGTATTTTTGTATTTTTAATTTTGTTATTTTTATTTGATTTTTATTTTGATTCTTTTTATTTTATTTATTTACAATATATAGCATAGAGTATTTACAAAAAGTTTGGAAAATAACTTTATTTATTTACAAGGTTAAATAAATGTAGAAGCATGGTTTATGTACATGATGAGAGGGTATTTTTGATCTTTTTGATTTTTAATTTTTCTTTTGTTTTTATATTAATAAATATATATATACAAGTATTTACAAGTGTATTTTTGGTGAGGAAAACATTTTTATTTTATTTACATAAATATTTACACAAGAGCCCCTATCTCCCTCTACTTTGGCTTTTATGCGGTCAGGCCCATGCTGAGCCCTCCCTTGGGTTAGGTTGCTCAATATTTATTCTAAATATTTCCCTCTTTTTCTTTTTAATCTTTATTCTTTTATTTTTGCACAAAAACATGCTAATTATAGATTTTTACACAATGCATGCTTTTGGTAATTATTCCTATTTACACATATCTACATGCATTTGCAAAGGTTTTTGTAGCTAAAATATAAGAATAAAGAGTGATGAATGGCTATTCTGATAACACAAAATCCCGAGAGACTAAGGTAAAGGTACTGAAGCGATGATCGTTGCGACCTCAATCACTCGGATGTGTCTATCAAGAAAAATTGATCCACTCAATACAAATAAAATCAATCAAAATACGAGAAGCGGTCCTGCTATATGTTTAACCTGGTATAGCACCCAGGGTCGAACTCAAGGAGCACGGATTGGCCGAAGGCCTACGAAGTAGTAAAAACAAAATAAAATAAAAGACAAAATATTTTTTTAGTGGTTTTTAATTATTTTTATATTTTTTTGGATTTTTAAATGATTAGGAAATTAAGAAAAGGAAATACAAGCACACTTTCGACAATTTATTTAAAGCAACAAAGTCAACCAAAAATTAAAACAAAATTTTTTTATGTGTTTTATATTTTTTTATGTTTTTGTTGAATTTTTGGAATTTTTCTGATGTGTATTTTATTTTCTAAAAATCAAACAGTGATACAAGCAAGGGGTACTGTCCAGCCAGGCCAAAAGTCCCTAGATAAAATATCTAAGGGCCTCAAAATGGCCTAGAGGTAATTTTCCTGTAAAATAGAGGAAACAAGGAAAATTTGGGTACCAAAGTTATTATCTTTGGGTTTTTAATTTATTTACTAGAATTTTTATGAGTTTTTGAGTTTTTTTAAGTTTTTAGGTTTTTTAAGCAATGAAAAATAGCCAAAATTGGCTAGAAAATCAAGGAACGGTAACTAAACAGTAGCTAATTTTTATAGAATTTTTAGGGGAGTTTTTATATTTTTTTGTGATTTTTCAGTCTGGACAGTAACAAAAATGATGGTTTTTGAATTTTTTAAAAAAGCAAATAAAATAAAAAATGTCCTAAAAAATTCACAAAAATCCTACACCATGGCAGGAGCCATGTGTAAAATTTTCATCGAATTTGGAGGTGATTTGATATTTTATTCAAAAATAACAAAAGGGTATTGTGCACAGGGACTGGAATGCAAATACCCAAAGTTCTGGGGGTCCAGGTGCAAAATACCCAGCAAAACACGCGCCAAGCGCGTGCCTGGGGCACTCAGGGACCTATATGTAAGGAAAATAAGTCCCAAGGACATATTGGTAACACGTACCAAAAGTCCAGGGGGCTCGGTTGCAAATAACCCAAAATAAAACGCACATGCGTAAAACAACCACGCACAGGGGTATAAACGCAATTAACTAAAAATTTTCATTCATTTAATAACAACCAGAACTACAAGGGCATGGACTGCAAATACACCAACAAAACACGTGACGAAGCACGTGACTCACAACAGGCAGGGGTAAAAGTGCAAATATCTAAAGCTCAGGGTCCTCTATGCAATTAAACCTAAAACTAAACAACGTATTTAAATATTTACAGGACTCAAACGAAATAAAACAAAGATAAGGGCCTAAGGGTAAATTACCCTTT
Source organism: Ottelia alismoides (assembly GCA_037367405.1). Taxonomy (NCBI): domain Eukaryota; kingdom Viridiplantae; phylum Streptophyta; class Magnoliopsida; order Alismatales; family Hydrocharitaceae; genus Ottelia; species Ottelia alismoides. The sequence continues at coordinate 822,856 of JAZKJV010000265.1, forward strand.
ATTAAGCGGGGGCTCTGGATGCACTCACGTGGATGATCGGAAGGCTGGAACTGGTGGGCGCTCCGGATGGCTAGCCCTCGAGCCTCGGACGGTCCAGATTGATCCTCGAAGATCTGGCGGTGGCTGTAGCTCCACGAACGGATGAACGTGATGTGATCTGGAGCGTCGAGGTCGATCTGACGGTGTCTGGAGGTCGTGGAAGAACTGATGGCCGGCGACCTTCGCCGGCCTACTGTGCGCGCTCCCGGCCTCCGCGCGGGCCTCTGAAGATCGGAGAAGAGGCTCTGTAGGCTCCCGCGTCGACTAGTGGCCTCCGATGGCTCGACGGAGCTCCGAGGAGCTCAGGCAGGTCGGCAGAGACCCAGCTGCTGGTCCAAACGTTCCGAGCCCTCAGATGGACTCGGATGACCCTGTAAAACACTCCAGCAGAATCGCGGGTCGAGGGCAAAGTGCCTCGACCCAGTTAGGCGGGGTGACTGTGAGCGGTGGATCGGAATGGGCGAGCTCCGGCGAGGTGGGGACGGGGGGAGCTCGAACCCCAGCTCCTGTGCGAGCTGGGTTGGATGGAGGTATGGAGAAGGTGCGCGGGATGGAGGCAGAGGCTATGGCGAAGCCTGATGGTCGAACGGTGGTCGGGCGTGATCGGAATCGGCGGAGAACGGCGGCGGAACGAAATGGGGGAAATCGGAAATTAGAGAAAAAGAAAGAACTACAGGTCTACCTGGGTGAAGGAATGGACTGTGGTCGAGCTTGCGCAACTCTGGGTCTTCGCCTCAAGGAACGCCGATGTCCGAGGCTCGAGCTCCAACTCAGGGCGGAGCACGGCGGTGATACTCGCCGGATCAGTGGTATCCTCCTCCTCGCCTCGCTGCAACAGGTGGAGACGCTCGCTGTCACTCGTGCGATCACTCTGGAGCTCACAGGGAATAAGGGGAATGACCAAAGATGGAGAATTAGGGTGGCGGAGCAAAGCTTAAGTATGCTGGCGGGTCCGGGAAGAAGGGCGCGGGTAGGGCGATGTAGCGCGCGGATCCCGAGGCGAAGGCTCCGGCGAGGTTCTCGGGTACGACGTGAGCAATCCAGACCTGGGGTTTGGGCAAAAAGGAGTCGGGTTTGCATGGGAAAAGTCCGAGAAGATGGGTCGGGCGCAGCAGACCCGTGGGAAGTGGTCCTGGGGGGGGAGTTGACCGGGCGGTCAACATCCCCCAGGGCCAATGGGTGAAGGCCACGTGGCTAAAGTTTGGAATTGAAAAATAAGGTAGCAAATGGCCGAATTTGTAAAAAGTTAAAACATGAAATATTTTTATTTTATTTTTTTCTATTTTTTTGTGATTTTTAATAATTTTTTCAAAATAAAAATAGGCTATATACATAATATGTACTAGGTATAGGTATATACAATATATATAGGGTTTTGATTTTTGATTTTTATATATTATTTTTATACAATTTTATTCCCATTTTATATTTTATTTATTTACATTATAAAATAAGGAATAAAAGGGTGTTTTTATTTTATTTTTATTATTTATATACATAGGTAAAATAAGTAGATATGTACATCTATATACATGGTATATGTACAATGTATTTTTATATTTTTAATTTTGTTATTTTTATTTGATTTTTGTTTTGACTCTTTTTATTTTATTTATTTACAATATATAGCATAGAGTATTTACAAAAAGTTTGGAAAATAACTTTATTTATTTACAAGGTTAAATAAATGTAGAAGCATGGTTTATGTACATGATGAGAGGGTATTTTTGATCTTTTTGATTTTTAATTTTTCTTTTGTTTTTATATTAATAAATATATATATACAAGTATTTACAAGTGTATTTTTGGTGAGGAAAACATTTTTATTTTATTTACATAAATATTTACACAAGAGCCCCTATCTCCCTCTACTTTGGCTTTTATGCGGTCAGGCCCATGCTGAGCCCTCCCTTGGGTTAGGTTGCTCAATATTTATTCTAAATATTTCCCTCTTTTTCTTTTTAATCTTTATTCTTTTATTTTTGCACAACAACATGCTAATTATAGATTTTTACACAATGCATGCTTTTGGTAATTATTCCTATTTACACATATCTACATGCATTTGCAAAGGTTTTTGTAGCTAAAATATAAGAATAAAGAGTGATGAATGGGTATTCATCAAGCCCCATCTTAGGTCATGGGTTGATCCCAACAGCTGCAACTCCACCCAACCCTCTGTCACATATCGTCAGGTTCACCACATCGAGGCAGAGCCGGTCCAGCAGCCGCATCGCAACTCTTAGCCACCACCATTTTAGGACACTCAGATGGTGGTCTATCAGTCGGATCAGCCCCTATTAGTTCTTTCCCATCCACCTTTCGAGTATGAGAAGTTGATGGAAGTCAACATGATTTGCTACGACTGGTACTAGCAGCAACTTGGGATCTATCATGATCATCCCATATTCAGATGGTCTACCGGAGGCACTTCATCCCAGCAGCAGCCTCCAGCTTAGGGTAGCCAGAGCAGCCAGTCGCAGCAGCAACCCCATCACTATCAGTATCAACAGCAACACCAGTAGGGTCCTCGTCCCTCATATTGGAGACAATAGTGGAGGCAGCAACAACAACCTCACCAGTAGTACTCCTAGCCTCCTCCTCACTATTAGCGGACTCAACCTCATTTCCAATGAGGCAACCCATCCGGTTCTAATGGACCCTTCTATGAGAACCCAACCCTTAACGACCTTGCCCGTCTGCTTTCAGATCAGCAGGCATCCTTCCGACGAGAGATGGATGAGTTCTGGTAGGAGATGAGAGAGATCATCAAGGGTAAGGCCGCCATACCCCCTCAGATCGAACTGAATCCCAACAATCTGAGGAGGAAGTCTGAGTAGGTACAACTTATAGAGACTACCACTCCTAGTGATACTTTGAGATATATCTTCGTATATGTTTGATGCTGACTTTGTGACACTTAGGAGTGATAGGATGCCAGTCGGTGGCGCCTCATCTAAGCGACGACCGCATGGAGATTCTGGAGTGCCAGACGAGGAGGATAGTGATGTTGATGTCGCACATGTTGATGATGGTGGTGGTGCTGAAGCCACCAAGGATGCAGATCCAACTGACGGTACTGAGGCCGTCGTGATTCCAGATGCAGTCAGTGGTACTGAGACGGCCATTTCTCCAGTTGTTGAGCCAGAGCGCGGTGCTGATGCCGCGAAGACAGATGCCGTGGGTGGTACTGATGCCACTGTTTCTACTTTTGTTGTGTTACCGTCTGTTGTATTTCAGGATAGTGTTAGAATAAACCAAAAAATGGAAAAAGAGAAAAATACCAAAAATATGAATAAAGGAAAGGTTTTTGCATCTTCTTCGAGTCCATATGTGTTACATGATGATGACTATATGGATTTTGTTCCTTCAAACACACAAGAACCTCTTCCTAACCCTCTTTTCTCTGGAGAGGGTCTAGCTATCCCCTTCCCTCAAGCACTACACTTAGCGAAGGAGAATAAACTAGAAAACCAAAAAAGAGACCTCAGCTAGAGCCCAACCAACTGACGATTCCGTAAATTATGCTTGTTAAAGATGTGTAATTGTCGTTCCCTAAAAATATTATTCGTCGTTTCGATGTAGGCGGCAATCAAAATCGACCAAGAGAATAACCACAATATTTTGTCAATTTTTAATCGTGTGGTTTTTTGTTTATTTTACTTGGACAAGTCCCAAGGTCGAATACAAGGAGGCAAAGGAACAACCTAGAATTATGTCTATCAAAATTCACGCACGGTTTTCGAGGCGGTTTTTTTTGCAATTTTAAATGCAAGAAATGATGCAAAATGCAAATTCGGCCTATTTTAGGGACTAAAATGCAAATTACGCTCAAACAATGTCCAAAAAATATGAAATTTGGCCAAGATACAAATTATAATGAAATGAATGCAATGTTATTTTTTTAGAATTTTTGGATGCAATATGAAATTTTTATGATTTTTTTAAATACAAACAAATTGAATTTCAATATTTAATTATAATAAATATTAAACCTAATTATTTTCAAGGAACATAATTATCTAAGATCTATCACTAAGTGATTAATCACAGAAAAATCCTAAACCTCGAAAATACTAGTTTGAATACCTATAAAAATCAAACACTAAAATATGCAAAATGATTTTTACATGGCAAACTATATTTGTAAATAAAATTCTTTTAGGCACAATGTCAAGCACAAATAATTCTACAATACGTGATTTTTCGAGAATTTTTAGAGCAACGGTTAATCAAATATAAATTTAAGAGCACAAACTGCGTAAAATATGTAAATTTTCAGAAAACAATTAATTATTAATTAACCATAAATCACAAAAATGTCCATAATATGACAAACTGTAAAGAATTAATTGACAAACAAAATGCTATTTTTGGATAATTAGATGATGTAATGTAGAGGTCTAAAATAAAGGAGAAAGGCAGGGGTACAAATGCAATAAATATAAATAAAATATGCAGGGGGACCTAGTTGTAATTACCAAGAACACCGGGGGCTTTATGCAAAATCTCCAGAGGGGAACGTACGTGGCATGTGCCCTCTGGTCGGTGGGGGCTGGTGCGCAAAAAGAGGATCTCCGGTAGTACCCCTTGCAATTTACCACCTGGGTCATGTGCTACGCACGTGACCCCTATGGATGACGTCAGTGATGTTCCCCACGCACGTGCTCTGCACGTACGGGGGCCTCGAGCTGGAACTGGTGGCTGGTGGCAGTGGCCCGCGAGAGGAGTCCCTCAGGCAAGGCGGTGGCCGAGGCGGATGAACGGAGGCCAAGCGGTGGTGGACCGGAGTGGCGTTGCTGGAGGTGCTTGGAGCCTTGGCTACGGAGGTGGTGTACCAGGCGAGGCGTATGGGCTTCTAGAGGTGTGGTGGGGCGGAGGACCGGCGATGCTCCTGTCGAGGCTGGTGTGCCGTTGACCGACTGTAGGCGCTCGTTCGTGGAGGCGATGGCCTGTGTTTGTCGAAGAAGATAATCGTGGGGCGTCGGTAGCGGTGGTCGGGGTCGTAGGCGAAGGCGTTACATCGTTGGCTCTACAGCTCATGGCCGGAGCTGGGCAGAGGCGGCGGAGAAGCACCGTGGGCTGCAGCGGCGTTGGGGAGGATGACGGATCTCGCCGCAAATGAAGGCCCTTCGGGCTGTAACCGCCAGAGGGTTCTTGAATGGAGTACTCGACGGATGAGGGCGAACGGTGGCGGAGATGCTTCTTAAATAGGGTGAAGAATGGGCGGCCGATGATGGAAATAATCGGGGCGACGGGGATTTGACTGGGGTCGATTGATTCGAAGAGGAGATCAGGTCTTTGATTGAAGAGGCGGCGGAGATTTGGGAAGATCGGTGATGGATCGGGGAGTGAGTTGACGAGGGAGGATGAGCGTTGGCGTGAGATCGGAGGAGGAGGGGACTGGCGAGATTAGCGGCGGAGAAACGGGGCGGCGGAGGTTCGAGACGAGGGGAGGAAGAAGACACACATGCGCCGTCCGATCGAGCACTATCGGATGGTTCCTGTGGCGCCACGTGGTAGCAAGAGGTGGGAAAGGCGAGGCACGTGCTTGGCGCGTGCCTGGGTGGCACGTACCTCGCACGTGCGGGGTCGTTTTTAATTTTTTTAATATTTTTATAAAACGAATAATTTATAAAGCCAAAAATGGCTGACACGTGACGGCTCCAGGAGCTGCCACGTGTCAGCACCAAAAAAATCGCAAATTAAATACTTTGTAAAATTTAAAATAGATAGCAAATGGACTCGAATTGAAAAAGTTTCTTCATGAAAATTGCTCGGCTCGATGAGATCTACAACTTTCATGACATCAAAATCAAAATTGAACAAATGCACAAAGTGATATTTTTGGAGTATCCCATGTACATAGAATACCTTGATTTTTAGGTTTTGTAATTTTTTATGTCATTTTTAAACCAGGTAAAAATCCGAAAAAATATGATAAAATCAGAGATAAATATTTACACATTATTCTATTTTTTGGATTTTTATTAATTAAGAAAAGAAGAAATAAAATAAAATAAGAAGAAGACCAATTTTGTATAGTCAGTTAGTGAGGACTCGAACCCAATTTTGATTTCAAGCTCAATTTGGATTTGGATTTTTATGCATTTTAATAAAACTTTTATCAAATAAGTCAAATGAAAAAGAAATAATCTAAAATAGCTTAAATATGCACATAAAATAATAGGTCAAAAACCGCTAAAATACAAAATGTAAAAAAGAGGCCCAAAACCCAACTTTCACATATGAGCTCCGAATCACTTGAACTTGGTCTTGTTTTGAAGGTAATTGAATGTACATTAGTTCAAAAGTGAGTATGATTAAAACGGACACTGGATGAGGAAGATATGAGGATTTTAGTCCAAAAATCCTAAAACTAGGGTTTGGATTTTTGGTCCACTTATTTGTGTTAGTGTTTTTTTTGTTTTTTTATTCATTTATTCTTGTTAATGATATGAACACAAGGAGGTCGTTTTGGGTCATTCGGAGTTAGCATGAATGAGTTAAAAATCAGGGAAGTTAGACTGTTTACAGGTCACTTTTGACTTGGATTTTTGGCTTCTTATTTTGTGCAGAAATTAGTGCTAAAATGCAATTCTTATGAAAACATGCATGAATGCTAATTATGCAGAATAGATGCGGAAATGCTGTTGATTTTGAGGGATTTGAGCTTAATAAATGAGATTTAGAGCGATGAATCCGAGATTCATCATCCCCCTATACTTAAACCATGCTCGTCCTTGAGCATCAAAAAGGAATGCCATGAGGTGAAATGAGATTGGGTTCCATACCAAGACCATGAGATGAAGGGGAAAGTGAAACTAGACTCGACCTTTTGGATTAATAGTTTGGCGGAACTTCTGTGAGACTTAGAATTTCAAAATCAACAGCCTTCAAGTTCTACACATCATTGCTACAGTTTCGGCTCAGAAGTCATCTTAGATCAATCCTCTTCCCAAAGCATAGCCTATGAACATTGAACAATCGACTCATGTGTGTGAAAGGTTTTAGCTCTTCCCATCCAGAATGCCGGACTACCATGATCATCTCCTCTCCAGTAACTCGTCCTCGGGGAGTCAGGTATTTACTTCTAAGGTTTGTCGCGCTGTGTTCACAATCGAATTGGGGGAGAAGCTAGAAGAAGGGGAATAGAAATGGAGGGTGTCCAGTGTAGTCACCTCCCCTTGTGAAGCTGGCCAGTGTAGCCGAGTCTCCACCAAGATCTGCAGGTTTCTTGAAGCTTGGACCTTTTTGGTCAGATATTTATTTGGTAGAATGCTTCTTTGTATTTGGAATTTTTGGTGCTTATGCTTGGATCTTGTTGTGCCCCTATGGATATAGATTCTTTTTATTTCCGTATATTTTTTGGCGTCTTAGAAAAAATTGTGCCCAATCGTCCACCCCTTTTCCGAAGCTTTATTTCAACCCGTACTCCAGTCTTTAGATTTCCACGCTACCAGAAAAGAAACTCACACATTATCCAACATCCCGTCTGAGTTGAGCTAAGTGCATAGTGCGAGAGTACAAATTAATTCCCTATTCCAGAGTTGTACCCAGAATGAAGAGACCATGTTAGACACTAAGAGTCAAACATTGCACATTGTTATGTGGAACTCAAAGAATTAAGTCAAAGACCTGAAGCTTCTAAAAGCCTATTTCTCGAATGAAGTTCCTATGAAAATTAGGTGGATTAAGGTCAAGTCCAAACCACTTTCGGTTTCGGCTCATAACTCGATTCAGAACCCAAAGACTTTTCACAGATGCAAATGAATGCGATGCTGGATGAAGTGCATGTGTGTGAAATGCAGACACAAATTTTTCTTTTTTTTAATTATTTTTTTATGCAAGGGATTTTTGATTTTTTTATGCAAATAAAAAGCCATCTTTTTCAAAAATTTTGGGCACAGTTAGTGTTAGTAGCAAAACTCTTTTTCTTTTTCTTTTCTTTTTTTTTGAATTATTTACCCACCCTGTAAATATATATAGGCTTACGCGCAAGTACAAGATATGGTTAAAATATATACAAAGTATATATACTAACCCCCTATACTTAGCGAGTGTTGTATCCTCAGAGCACAAGAAGCGTAAAGAAGACATAGCTTGGGCTTAGCATAAGAGAGTGAAAAAGGAAAAGAAAAAGAACAAGATATACAAGTCCACCCCCTATACTTAGATTGTGAACAGTCTAAGTGTAGAAGAAGAGCAGAAAAATTGAAACGATCGGGATATGTGGATGAAGAGAGTATATACAAATGGGCATCGGTTCCCCCTATACTTAGGCCCTGGTCAGCCTAAGTATAGAAGAAGGGTGGAAATGGAGCGATCGTGAGAAGGAATGTGAGGGGGAGAATGGTGTGTACAGATGGCATCGGTCTCCCCCTATACTTAGGCACTGGCCTAAGTAGAGGAAGAAGCTGTACAAAGAGCCGATGTGGTCGGGAGGGAGGGTGGGTAGCCGATTATTAAGGCGGTTTTCTCCTGATCTTCTTTTGAGCATGCGATGGGAGATCGGTATAACGAGACGGAGATGAAGCATATGATTCCCAACTATTATCAGTGTCATCCTCAGAAAAATCATGATGGATAGTAGATGAAGCGTATGAGTTGGATGAAAGGTAGCCATCATCAGAGTTATCCTCAAAGGAATAGTATTTGAATGTGGACACACTCCATATATTCATGTCCTTTTGTTCTTCAATTGTTTCCTCAAAATTTGTTCCTTTTTGGGATCAAGCGGTTTGTCCTCAGATGAATACATGGAAGCACCTGTCTCAGTCAGCTCATAAGAAATAATTCCAGTGTACTTGAAGAGGGCAGGAACATCAGCTTTGGATGAATAGTAGTTAGGAACAGGAGTTGTCCAACGAGAATCGAATTTTGGATCCTTGCGAAGATATGGTTTTCAAGCTACCGAAAAGACTTCACTCATGTAGACTACCTTTTCCGGACCCGATGAGGGATCATCAGCTGATTCCTCTTTCGAAAGGTCAAAGGTGACTCTTTTTCTTGCCTCGTGAAGGTGTCAGTTCACTTGAGTATCCAGATGAATAACCATTGGAATTCTTCTCCTTGATCGGTGTTCGTCGTGCGTGTTCGTTCTTAGTCTTTTGAATGTTGGTGCACTCTCGATTTGGGATGATTTGGTCAAGGTATTCAGAGAAGGTTGCTCCAGTGTGCGACCATGCATATGTCTCAGGATCATAGAAGAAGGCCTTTTCTATTTTGAGATCCGTAGGAATTGAAAAACTGGGGAGAGTCTCTGCATGTTCGTTCTCAATTGATTTGACATTGGAGTTTCCTGTGTAAAGTTTATGTGATCCATGTAGTTAGAATAGGTTAACCTAGGATGTGCCCATGCATAAGTCTCCGGGTCATATAATTCATATACTCGATTCTCCATGGTGAGAGCAGCTGAGAATGGAGCAGGGAGGAGATTCTCTAAACCAATAGTCTCATCAACAATCGCTATCTCAGGTGTCGTAGCAGGGTAGGGCTCTTCTACCGCTTCATGATTACGGTTGTCGGAGACTTCGTGGGTTGCCTCAGAAAATCATGATTCCTTAAAGACTGGGTCAGATCGAAGTGCTTCCAATGCTGTGAAATTGATTTCCCGAGTCTCACAATCAATAATTGCCTTAGCCAATGCTAAGAATGGCTTTCCGAGAATAATTGGAGACTGGGTGAATTCTCCTTGATGCTCAATATCAATGATCGTGAATTCTACTTTGAGTGGATCACCTTGAAATGTCATGATGGCAGAAATGATTCCTCTTAGTCGCTTTATCGATCGGTCAGCCAATTGAACAATCTATCGTATTTTCCTGATTGGTCCGAGTTTAAGTTCGTGAAATATAGAGGTTGGGAGGATATTGGTCGGTGAATTATCATCAATCTGAGAATGGGTGAAAATTGTGTCTTTGATTATGCAGTCAAATCGGGGCAACCGCTTCACTATGCAGTTCTTGATTTTTCTCCTCAACACCAAGGAGGATGCCATTGACAAAATATGTCTTTCAACCTTTGTTCTAATCCTGCCCGACTTTTTGATCATTAATTTGTCCATTACAAATTCTTTAAGGTCGGGGAAGTGTTCAATGGCCTTTATAAAGGGAAGTTCAAACATTAATCTTCTATCCATTGCTTCTCATAAAGCAGGATCCAATTTCTTCAGATCTTCTTCAGTCTCAATTTTTTAAATTTTCTTGATTTTCGAGTTTTTTTGTGTTTTTGAATATTCCCATTTTTTGGTATATTCTATGTGGTGTGGTGATGTGGTGTGTTCCTCAGATGAGAGGGGGCTTTGATGTTCAGAGTATGAGTCAGAGGCATAGTCATGTCTAGGGGAATGATAAGCAGAAGTGCTACTGTCAGAATTGTCCCTAGGTTTTTGATTGTCCTTAAAATTTTCAATCTTAGATCCAATCATTTCCTCATTCATTTTTATGTCCGAGCCACCGGAGATTGAGATTAATCGATCAATAAATTTTTGAAATCTATCCTCCATTAATTCAATTTTTTTATTTATCCTCGAAATATCACTCTCAAAATTCTGTTCATGATCAATCATCAGAGCAATCGATGTGTGTTTTTGGGATTCATTAATTTCATCTTCCATTTTTCTGTATGTGCTGAGAGGAGAGTTTCTCAGAATATCCGACATATGATCATTATTTTCTGAAAATTTCTCCTCAAAAATTATAAAAGGAGGTTGCTTAGTGGAAGAATTTTGCGGGAATGTGTAGGTCTCATACTCAACATGCCGTGACTCGGGCATGTCATCCTGGGTTGAGTAGAGTCTACTTACATGGTCATGATTTATCGTATCCTCAAATAATGGGGTCATACAGGGTGCATATATGTCGATATCATCCATGTGGTCTTCTGTATGTATAGGCTGATTAAATGAGTGATATTCGGGTTGGTCAATAGGGATTTGATCGTCGCGGTTAATCCAACATTGATGATCATTATGTGCGGGTCTTTCCATCTAGGTTAGGTTTCTCGACCAGTCATGAGTCTCAATGGTATTTTGATCTTGAAATGGTTCATTAGCGAGAAACCAAGAGTAAGACGGTTCAGTCCAAGATGGTAGGTGGTAATGTGCGGTCGGATGATTCAGGTAGGAATTCAATGAGGGGGTTGAATTCATCCGCGGGTGAAAGTCTCCCGCAAATGTTGGAGGATTAATGAAAGAAGAGGATTTAGTTGATTTGGGCCGAACCGAGACAAATTCATTTTCATAGTATAGCTCTGATGGATTTTCAGATAAATGTTCAACCATTTTTTGTAAGAGCTGAAAGAAATAATGGGTTGGGTCTGCAATGATTTTTTGTGATCTAGATCTGGAGTGTATTTGGACAAAAGTTCCATGATGAGGTTTGAATCAAGAAAGGAGAGTGACAGTTTACACGGGATAGTCAAAAGAAATTTTATCAAATGTGCGGCTATTGATCTTCGAAATCGGTTCTCATACACCAATGCAAACACAAATCAAACCCTAGGTTCACCAACTCACACAATGAAGCCGTAAGAGTTCTGCTATTATCTTTTCAATTTTAATTGGTGATCAAACAATCTTGGAAAGAATTTAGCGAGTTGTTACATGCCGAAATTTTTGTAATGATTGGCCTGAATTCTTACAAGTTGCACCTACTTTCAGCCAGTATGGGTGTAAGTACGGACCATAGAATGGCTACCCATTACTTGATGACGGAGCCTTACACAGTGTCCTCTAAACCACCCACTCTGCTAAGGAAATACGGATCGTTTACCGGCTACCCGTAGATCCTCACTCAGAAGTAGCTAATCATTTTTGGCAGAATCAGTAGTCAATATGAAAATCCGGATTTGGGCTATAGCCTTAAGTGTCATCAATTTCTCACACAGAAAAAATAAAAATAATCCAAGGTCGGGGTTGCTCTCCAACAAAAATTCTTGAATGTTTGGATTATTTGAAGTCGGCTATTTTTAGCAGTCTTAATTTTAGTTAGGCGATCACTGAAGAATTAAGTGAGCACTAATATACGTCTACCGTCCAATCCCAATTTCCTTTAAAATTATGTGGCAAAACAAGAGGGAGAAATTCGGAAAAGCTGATGCACGCGGAAAACTATGATGTATGCTCAGTTAGAAGACTTACAGTTAATCCTCGCAATCTCCATGTGAGATTCTAAACAGAAATTGAAAATTTATTCTAAATGAATGCAAGCCGATGAAAAACCGCACCTCGCAGAAGGTTCTATTGGCAGGGAAGAATTGAGTTGAATTTGGCTAAGTTGAACGATCTATGTGCATCTCGATTAATGTGAAGTGTGGCCTAATTCCTACGAGCACAATCAAAAATTAAAATGCTCTGAAAGCCTTACGTGCAGGTCTATCCTAATCGCCACTCAAGTCGGACCCCACCCTCACCGGAGAGTGAAACATGCCACGACACACCACAAGAATAGTTCAAGGTCTTTTTACACACGCGAGAGTCCAAACAGACACCGCTATAAATGAGCAATTAATTATAGAAATTTAAAAGTTTATAGAAATTAAAAATCCTAGACTCTACGCTCTCTCACATCTCGACTCGATCTTAATTTATTTGTGGCTTTTTCGGAAGTCAGTGAAGATGCTTCGGTTCTTGAAAAACCACTCCACGTATGTCGGGTACCTCGCAAGAAGAAATAAGAGAGAGAATGTAAGAGAGTGACTAAAAAAATAAATCAAAATTAAAATAAGAAAAATAAATGTTGAAAATAAAATAAATGCAGGGAAAAAATATGGAATTTACAACGAAAAATTCGGGGGTCAGACTATCCGAATGCGGAAAACCGAACAAAAATTTTCAAAACACAACACTATGCCATTTGCCTCCCCGGCAACGGCGCCATCTGACGATTCCGTAAATTACGCTTGTTAAGGATGTGTAATTGTCGTTCGCTAAAAATATTATTCGTTGTTTCGTTGTAGGCGGCAATCGGAATCGGTCAAGAGAATAACCACAATTATTTCGTCAATTTTTAGTCGTGTGGTTTTATGTTTATTTTACTTGGGCAAGTCCCAAGGTCGAGCACAAGGAGGCAAAGGAACAACGTAGAATTATGTCTATCAAAATTCGTATGCGGTTTTCGAGGCGGTTTTTTTGGAATTGTTAATGCAATAAATGATGCAAAATGCAAATTCGGTCTATTTTAGGGACTAAAATGCAAATTATGCTCAAACGATGTCCGAAATATATGAAATTTGGCCAAGATGCAAATTATAATGAAATGAATACACTGTAAATTTTTTAGAATTTTTGGATGCAATATGATTTTTTTATGAATTTTTAAATGCAAACAGAATGAATTTCAATATTTAATTAGAATAAATATTAAACCTAATTATTTTCAAGGAACAAAATTATCTAAGATCTATCACTAGGTGATTGATTTCACAAAAATCCTAAAGCTTGAAAATACTAGTTTCAATACCTATTAAAAATCAAACACTGAAATATGCAAAATGATATTTACAGGGCAAACTATAGATGCAAATGCAATTCTTTTTGGGCACAATGTTAAGCACAATTAATTCTACAATAAAATATTTTTCGGGAACTTTTATAGTAACGGTTAATCAAATATAAATTTAAAAGCATAAACTGGGCAAAATAAGTAATTTTCTACAAAAAAATTAATTATTAATTAACCATAAATCACAAAAATATCCACAATATATCAAACTGTAGAGAATTAATTGTCAAACAAAATGCTATTTTTGGATAATTAGATGATGTAATGAAGAGGTCTAAAATAAAGGATAAAGGTAGGGGTACAGATGCAATAGATATAAATAAAATATGTGGGGTGACCTAGTTATAATTACCAAGAACACCAGAGGCTTTATGCAAAATCTCTAGAGGGGCACGTGTGTGGCACGTTCCCTCTGGTCGGCGGGGGCTGGTGTGCAAAAGGAGGATCTCCGGGAGTGCGCCATGCAACTTACCCACCGGGTCACGTGCTGCGCACGTCACCCCTGTGGATGATGCCAGTGACGTTCCCCCACGCACGTGCTTCGCACGTGCAGGGGGCCTCGGGCTGGACCCGGTGGCTGGTGGCGGTGGCTCGTGAGAGGAGGCCCCCGACCAAGGCGGTGGCCGAGGCAGATGAACGGAGGCCAGGCTGTGGTGGACCGGAGTGGCGTTGCTGGAGGTGCCTGGAGCCTTGGCTGTGGAGGAGGTGCACCAGGCGAGGCGGACGGTCTTCTAGAGGTGCGGCGGGGCGGAGGATCGGCGATGCTCCTGTTGAGGCTGGCGTGCCGTGGACTGGATGTAGGCGATCGTTGGCGGAGGCGATGGCCGGTGTTTGTCGAAGAAGATGATCGTGTGGCATCGGTAGCGGTGGTCGGGGTCGTAGGCGAAGGCGTTACGTCATTGGCTCGACGGCTCACGGTCGGAGCTGGGCAGTGGCGGCGAAGAAGCGCCGTGGGCTGCAGCGGCGTCGGGGAGGACGCCAGATCTCGCCGCAAATGAAGGCCCTCCAGGCTGTCACTACAGGAGGATTCTTGAATGGAGTACTTGGCGGATGAGGGTGAACGGTGGCGGAGGTGCTTCTTAAATAGTGTGAAGAATGGGCAGGCGATGATGGAAATAATCGAGGCGATGGGGATTTGACTGGGGTCGATTGATTCGAAGAGGAGATCGGGGGAGTGATTTGATAAGGGAGGATGAGCATTGGCGTGAGATCAGAGGAGGAGGGGACTGGCGATATTAGCGGCAGAGAAACGGGGCGGCGAAGGTTCCAAACGAGGGGAGGAAGAAGACGCACAGGCGCCGTCTGATCGAGCGCGATCAGACGGTTCCTGTGGCGCCACGTGACAGCAGGAGGTGGGAAAGGCGAGGCACGTGCTTGGCGCGTGCCTGGGTGGCACATGCCTCGCACGTGTGGGGGCGTTTTTATTTTTTTATAAAACGAATAATAAATAAAGCCAAAAATGGCTGACACGTGGCGGCTCCAGGAGCTGCCATGTGTCAGCACCACAAACATCGCAAATTAAATACTTTGTAAATAAAAAATAAATAGCAAATGGCCTAGGATCGAAAAAGTTTCTTCCTGAAAATTTCTCGTCTCGATGAGATCTACAACTTTCATGAAGACATCAAAACCAAAATCTATCAAATGCATAAAGTGATATTTTTTGGGTATCCCATGTACATAGAATACCTTGATTTTGGATTTTATAATTTTTATGTCATTTTTAAACCAGATAAAAATTCGAAAAAATATGATAAAATCAGAGATAAATATTTACACAATAATCTATTTTTTTTGGATTTTTATTAATTAATAAAAATAAGAAATAAAATAAAATAAGAAGAAGACCAATTTTGTATAGTCGGTTTGTGAGGACTCGAACCCAATTTGTTTCTTTGATTTCGAGCTCAATTGGATTTGGATTTTTATGCATTTTAATAAAAATTTTATCAAAGAAGACAAATGAAAAAGAAATAAAGTAAAATAGGTTAAATATGTACATAAAATAATAGGTCAAAAACCACTATAATACAAAATGTACAAAAGAGGCCCAAAACCCAACTTTGACATATGAGCTCCGAATCACTTGAACTTGGTCTTGTTTTGAAGGTAACTGAATGTACATTAGTTCAAAAGTAAGTAGGATTAAACATATACTGGATGAGGAAGATATGAGGTTTTTAGTTCGGAAATCCTGAAACTAGGGTTTGGGTTTTTGGTCCACTTATTTGGGTTAGTGATTTTTTTGTATTTTTTATTTATTCTTGTTAGTGATATGAACACAGTGGAGGTGGTTTTGGTCATTCGGAGTTAGCATGAATGAGTTAAAAATCAGGGAAGTTAGGCTATTTACAGGTCACTTTTGACTTGGATTTTGGCTTCTTATTTTGTGCAGAAATTAGTGCTAAAATGCAATTCTTATGAAAACATGCATGAATGCTAATTATGCAGAATAGATGCAGAAATGCTGTTGATTTTGAGGGATTTGAGCTTAATAAATGAGATTTAGAGCGATGAATCCGAGATCCATCACCATCAGATGATATAGATTCCAGATTCAGCTGACTCTACAGGAGGCACTAGAGCACATCCCTCTCTTCTAGAAGAATTTGAGAGACCATCCACAGGAAGAAGATGAACCACAATGCAGAAATCCAGGTGCTGACCCGTGCCACTTGCTTCACCATTCAGAACCGATTACCAGCCAAGAGACCCGATGTAGGAGCTCCATATGTCAGATGCCACATCCATGAGCAGTGGTTCGATCACACTCTATTAGACGGCGACTCTTCCATTAACCTTCTTCTGACTTCCCTACTCGACCGATTCGAGTTCAGCCCTCTTCGATAGAGCAGGATAGTCCTTCAGTTCGCTGATAGATCTGTCAAGAGGCCGAAGGGGTTATTGAAGTACGTGGTCGTCACAATTAAGGGCCTGCAATTCCCCATGGACTTTGTTTTATTGGACATGGAAATCCCTGAGGTTGTGACAGATACCCCCATCATACTAGGGTGCCTTGGCCATAGACAAGGTGGTATTTGACCATGATAGTGGGAAGTTATACTCTCGAGTTGAGGGTGAAAGTGTACAAATAAAGATGATCGAGGAGACCAGAGCGAGAGATTTAGCCTACTCTGTGCAGTCGAGTGATACATAGCAGATGATAGAGCGAGACGTCCACCAGGAGTGCGACTTTGTGATCACTGATGATGTTGCCATATGGTAGATCCAGTGGCACGAGCCCTTATCACGCCTTCAGATACGGAGGATTTGCAGATTATAGCAGATGAGAGTTAGGAGAGTGCACTCTTGGCAATGGACACATTAGAGGTTGATGGTTGTGGGATGGATGGCAAAGCAGATTATGTTTCATGTTCTTCTGATTCAGATCCCTCGGACTCAGGCATTGATTGGGATGATTTGGATGACTATTTGCCTTGTACGATTCCTTCAGAGCCAGCAACTAGGGCGGAGGGTGAGCCAGCATAGAGTACAAAAACACCAGTAGGGTCGTCTTCGCCAGATCTTCACATACAACAAGAGTTATCCCATGCAGATATGGTCGCCTTCACTCAGACATTTCAAATGCCAGATTTGCAAGCTCCTAGTTGTCCAGAGTTGACGCCTTTGCCACAGTCACTGAAATACAGATTTCTTGCAGGTGAGGCAGAGATGTTCCCAATCATTATCTCAACGGATTTAATCAGAGATCAAGAATCTTGTTTGATGGAGGTTCTTGAAAGAAACCACAAGACGATTGGATGGAGCGTAGCTGATCTCCAGGGGATAAGTCTGGCCCTATGCTTCCATCATATTTATCTCGAAGATGATCCCAAGACATCGCGTGAGTTCCAACGACGGCTGAACCTGAATCTTCGAGATGTGGTCATGAAGGATATATCAAATGGTGGAGCACCGATTTTATCTACCCCATCTCCGACTCCGAGTGGGTTAGTCCATTACATGTGGTGTCCAAGAATACAGGCATCACTACAGTTGTGAGCAAGTCTGGATAGGAGATCGGTACTCGAGTACCCACTTCTTGGATGATCTGTGTAGACTACAAACGATTGAATCAGGCCACCAAGAAGGATCATTTCCCACTGCCATTTATTGATTAGATCATCGAGAGGCTAGCTGAGAAAAGTCATTACTGTTTTCTTGACGGGTACTCCAGTTCTAACAAGGTGGCCATAGCGCCTGAAGACCAAAAGAAAACGACATTCACCTATCCGTTTGGGACATATACTTTCAGACGGATGCCCTTTGGTTTATGTAATGCCCCGGCTACATTCCAAAGGTGCATGTTGTCCATTTTCTCTGACATGGTGGGTGACCGTTTAGAGGTTTTCATGGATGACTTCTCGGTCTACGGTGATGGGTTTGATGCTTGTCTTGACTGCCTAGACTGCGTACTTCAGCATTGTATCGAGGTCCATCTCGTATTATCTTGGGAGAAGAGTCACTTCATGGTGACTCAAGGGACGGTGCTTGTCCATATCATCATCTCCAATAGGGACATGGAGGTTGATCCAACCAAGGTGGATATCATCAGGAAACTCAATCCACCGTCCAACTTGCGACAGTTGCGGTCTTTTCTGGGACATATCGGTTTCTACCGATGCTTCATTTAGGATTTCAGTCGTATTGCCCGATCGCTTACTGATCTTTTGACGAAGATACTGAGTTCATTATATATGATAAGTGTCTAGCGTCCTTCGAGACTTCAAGCGATTAGTTGTCGAGGCTCCTATCCTTCAACCACCCGATTGGTCTCTCCCATTCGAGATCATGGCAGATGCTTCCAATTTTACCGTAGGGGTTGTGCTAGGATCGAGGACGGATGGATTGTCGTATGCCATTCACTATGCTAGCCGGACTTTGGATGCAGCTCAGCGGAATTACACCGTGACTGAGAAGGAAATGCTAGACGTAGTCTTTGCTTTAGATAAGTTCAGATCGTATATTCTTGGATCTCGAGTGACGATATTCACAAATCATACCACCATCCGGTACCTTATGTCAAACAAGGATGCCAAAGCCAGATTAACTAGATGGATCCTTCTACTCCAGGAGTTTGACATTGAGATTAAGGATAAGCCTAGAGTCAAGAATGTGGTGGCAGATCACCTCTCTCGATTAGAGAACCTTGAGGATTCAGACCAGATTACACCAGTTACAGAGACATTCCCAGACGAGGCGATCCTTGCTATCGCCTCGCTCCCATGGTATGCCGATATTGTGAACTATCTTGTCGCCAAGAAAGTTCCACAAGGTTGGTCCAGTCAGCGACTTGAGACTTTTCTTGAGAAGGCCAAGTCATACCATTGGGAGGATCCCATCCTTTATTATGAAGGAGGGGATAGCGTCTGGCTTCGGTGCATTCCTCCGGAGGAGCACCACAGCGTACTCACATACTACCACAAGCTTGAGGTAGGAGGACATCATTTTGGGAGGAGGACAACACAGAAAGTGCTCCAATCCGGCCATGGTGGCCTTATCCTCTTCAAGGATTCTAATGAAATCGTGAAGAGGTGTACTGACTAGCAGAGGATGGGTACTTGTAGACAATGTGATATGATGCTGATGCAGCCCATTCACTTATGTGAAGTTTTTGATGCATGGAGCATCGATATCATGGGTCCATTCCCTAAGAGTCAGGGTCTTGAGTACATTCTGTTTGTTGTGGATTATGCGAGTCGTTAGGTTGAGGCCATCCCTGCCCAAATCGCATATGCTAAGAGCTGATTGTTGACTTGCCCCCATTCATTTTGCATGAGATGTGGTCTTTGACTCACATCATTTGCATCTCATGCCTGATTATCGCTTCTCCTGCAACTGTATAGATCCAGTTGTCCATATCATTCATTCTTTTTCCTAATACCCCATCTTCATCTTATGATTATGCTATACTTAGGGTGTAATTTACCCTAAGTATAGGGGGTGTCAGATTTATGATTACAATTTGATTCTTTTTACCTCTGGTTTGCTGCCTATACTTAGGGATATTTTACCCTAAATATAGGGGAGGTAAACCTTGTACATACTATCCCTCAATTTTCCCCTTGTTACAGATTTCTATACTTAGGATTACTTGATCCTAAATATAGGGGGATCACCAACCTCTATTTATTACATTCTCTTATTCATCATTATAGTATAGCATTCTTTTCACTTCCCAATACTCAGCACGAGTTATGTCTTCCTTTCATCGCTCTTTGATCACTTTGAGAACATCGTTCGAGCTAAGTATAGGGGGTGTCGTATATATTGTATATATATTTTATCCATAACTTGTACTGTGTGTGAGTGTGTTAATAAAATGGCTAAAAGCCTTAAACCATAAAATCACAAAAATTTTAAAATTTTCATGTACATGCACTTGTAAATAACTTTATGTAGAAACTATTTTTGTACAAATGTTTGAAAATTTGTTTGTAAATATTTTTGGTATCAAAATTATGTATACAATACAAAATATTTTGAAAAATGTTTGAAAACTAAAAGTTTGCAAAAATTTGTTTGTAAATGTTTGTAAATGTTTTGCAAAGCTTCATCTTCCTTGCATTCAAATGTTTTTTTTTATAAAATTTTGCATATTCTGAAAATTTCACAAGTAGAGTTTTGTACATATTTGTTTACTCTTCTGAATCGTAGTTGACATCTAAACTAGTCTGGGATTAAATTGGAAAATAAAGCTTGGCTAAGACGTTAATCCACCTAACTTCGGAGGAACCCTTATAGGGACTTGTGGTTAGGACTTTTATGTCCATTATTGACTTAATTCTTTGAGTCCACTAGGATATGTTCACATGTCATCTTGATGAGCCTAAGTAGAACACTTAACAACGCACGCATGACTCTCACAGATAATGGCTTGACTTGGACATACACCTTACACGTAGCTCGACACGGATGAGTTGGTGAGGAGGTAGAATTCCTAGACTTGGGGTAGCATACGAGGGTACTACTTCTTGGCGGAACCTCTCACCTTCCTTTAGGGATGGATGTTCACCTCAACCTAGTCTAGTAGCATTGAGGTCTAAATACAAGAGTTGCGGGTTGCACTAATGCTTCAAAAGAGGGATAGTCTACTGGATCAAGAAGAAAAACTCCTTATGTACATGCTGCACCATGTAAAGATGTTGTGTATATGCACATCAAAAAATGTGCAAAAACAAGAAAAACTCCAACAAAATGCCTGCCGGAGTATATATAGTCAAATAAAGCAAAGATTGTGTATTACACATTCTCATCTCATGAAGCTTGCAGTGGGAGATTTAGCTACACTGGTTGGGCTCCCAAGAATACATTGCTACACTGGCCACAATCCATTCTCTTCTTTGCCCTCTTCTTGAGCTGGTTGCACTTGCACTTAGAAGGGAATACTCCGCTCCTCAAGGAAAGACTGCTGCTAGACTAGGGAATTAGAGTTACCTTGTTGAGGGAGGCTATTGCTTTGTCATTTCTGAGGTGAGAAGCTACACATCACTTACACAATACAAGGAAAGATGCATAGTCATTAGTGTTTGCGTATGTAGATTTATTCTGACCTGTTTATTGCGGAGTCTTGACCATAGCATTGTGGAACTTAGAGGTTGTTGAGTCTTAAACCTATTTCCCAATAAGGTTCCTACAAGCTAATAATCCAAAGATCTGACTGAGCTCCATACTTCAATTTAATGAAGATAAGTTTAATAATCAACTTGATTCTTTTTCTTTTCATTCGTTTTTATGTTTCACTTCTTTTTAAAAATAAGTGTTTGCTAAGGGACTATCAAGGGTAAAATATAGGGGGTGATGAATCCATGATTCTCACTCTTTATTCTTTTATTTTAGCTCTTATTCTGGGCAAAACATCATATAAATATCTGTAAATATAATAACTTAGCAATCTGCATGCTTTTGTTAAATCACATAATTAGCATGTTTTTGGCTAAATAAAAGAATAAAGGAAACGAAAAGGGAATGAGGTATTTAGAATAAATGTAGAGTGACCCAAACCCCAAGAGAAGGTCAAGGCTTGACCTGATCGCAAAATAAAATAAGTAGAGAGAGATAGGGCTCAATATGTATGGTATATATTACGTTTATTTTTACATATTATCTATATAATTAGTTTTGACAAAATAAAATTAAATTATTATTTTTAACCCTTATATATAATCATAGAAACAATATAAAAATAAAACAAAAATCAGAAAAAGAAAATAAAAATAAAAATAAAATCCTTCATTCCTTGTACAAAACATACTTGTATATATTACATCCATTTTTTTATTATATACATTCAAATGATTTTTAAAAATAAAATTAAAATTATTTTACACTCTTAAAATAATGATGTAAATAAATAAAATACTAAATAAGGGTATTTGTGTAAAAATAACAAAATAAAAATACTTATACATAATACATAGGTATATTATACATGTATATAATACTATATATTGTATATAAATTAATTTATTTTTCATAAAAATAATTAAAAATCACAGAAAAATAGTGTAAAAAATAATAAACATTTTTTATTTTATAAACTCTTTATATGGAATTCATTTGATATTTTTATTGAATTTTTAATTATTTTGTATATTCCAATTTTTTGATTGGCCAAGGAGGTTTCTTTGAGCTCGGTCAACCCTCCCTTCCAACCGGGTCAGACCCTATTCACGCTCGCTAGAACTTCTTCTCCCTATTTCCGCACCCGACTCAGGCCGCCTCTTGCCTCGATTTTTCACCCGAGCCTCCTCCTAGGATCCGTGGTTCTCGCGGATCACTAGGAAGGAACAAATCTTCTTAGGGTTGTGCGCACTTGCTCGATCTTTCTAGGCCCCTAGAGTGGCCTATAAAATCTCGCCTCCGCCTCCCCAGCTGGGTAACTCGTGCCTCGCCTCTTCCTTCACCCCTAGACTCCTCTAGTCGCGTGACAACAGCTTGGAGGAGCCTTTGGAGCAGAGTTTGGTGACTTAAAGCCGCAGCTCACCTACGTGGCCGGAGCCCTCCTCTGCGTATAGCCTCCCCGCCCATCACAGCATGGTCAAGGCCATCACCCCAACGTTCGTCATCGCCTAAAGCCTAGGAGTCTCTCTGAATCTTCAGGTATCGTAGTTATCCTTTGCATTTGCCTATTTGATATAATGTTTACATTTTGCACCGCCGCACGTTCCCTTGCTCCGACCAGCTGGTCGGAGCTTTGTTTCACCCACGCACCTGTTCCGATCAACACACCGACTTGCCCCGCATCTCGTTCCACAACCTGATCATCCTTAGACATACTCGGTCAGGTAGGATTAAGACAAAGACCTTCTTCTCTTACTATCGCTCGAGGTTGAGTTCCATACCCAGCCGCTTCTCTTGTCGTTATGCTTAAATAACCCCCATCGGAGCATCCCTTCGAGTGTAGATACCTTTGCAGATACTGGTTCGTGTGAAGAAGCATGTTCTATCACCTAGCTGCTCAGGCGGAGCAGCTCCAGGAAAGCCACCACCGCTACAACCATCCGGTTGTTCTTCTCTCCATCGGAGTAGCCCACCTGACGTGCAGAGTCTCCCCGAGCTTACTGAACCCTTAAGGTCCTTGATCGGGTCGACAGATTCCCTCCCTCGCTCGATTGAGGGTCTCTTAGGGGGTGTTCTTCCAGCATCCTCCTTCATCATCGGATGAGCCCCCTATCTGCTAGAATCCATCGCATCCACTCGATACGTCCAGCTTTCCGACAGTTGGATCAGCTTTGCGACGCATCTGACACGCACGTAGCCGACCAGATCAGAGCCGTCAGATCTGCATCAGGGAATGATCAGAGCCGTACGATAGCAACACCCTTCACACGCGCCACGTGTCTTTCGAAGGGTATATTTCCCTTTTGCCCTCACACGTTCATGATTTTCTATTTAGTCCATTAAATAAATATTGTAGTTGATACATTTTGCAGGTTGGAGCTTACATTTTATGGAATTTGCATTTCAGTCATGTTGAGTTTATAGCATGTGGATGTACACGTGACTTTTGGGTTATTTGCACCATATGACCTGTACTTTTCATATGTTATGAAATTAATGGCATGTTTCTGATATTTGCACTTATACCCATATGAGTCTGGACCACGTGTAGCGTGAGTGCTTGCTTGGACTTTTTGAAACTTTGGCCCTATACTTGTTAACTGTGTTACTAATCGGCTCTGGAACTTAATATATTTGCACCTAGGTCCTTGTAAAATGTACCTAATTGAATCTTGTATTTTTGGACTTAATAGTTATCAAATTAATCCGAAAAAACATCTATAAATTAACACCAACTCCTGTTGACGTGTAATATTTAGTGTAATTTTATTGGATTAATTTGTTTGCATTTATTATTTTCTAAAATTTAAAAACTCCTAAATATTGTCCTGTCTATTTTTTAAAAACCATAAAAATTATAAAATTGCCTAAAAAATTCCAACAAATTCTCGCGCATGTTTTCTCATGTGTTTTAGTTATAGTAGTAATCTTGTTTGCAAATTCCCTATAAAAACCCTAAAAATTGCAAAACACTTGAAAACTTATAAAAATCATATAAAATTCAATAAAATTCCGAAAATTCTCATTTTATTTTATGTTTGTAGGTTTCTCTTTATACTTTGTCATAAAATTGCTATCCATGATTTCAGGGCATTTTAATTATTTTTAACTTGTAATTCAATCATGGTTGTGCACTGTTTGCATTCTTAGTCATTGTTTGATTTTTATAAAATTATAAAAACATAAAAAAATCTCCAAAAAATTACCAAAAATACTATAAAACCTTAAAAACCCAAAAATATTTTATCTTAGTTTTCTGAGCACATTTATGCTTAATTAAAGATACAAAAAGATTGTGGCGTTGCCTTGTTTCTTTATTTGTTGATTTTGTTTCCTCATTAAAAAAATTATTTAAAAAATATCAAAATTAAAAATCACTAAAAATATGTTATTTTATTCCTGAGATTTGACTACTTCGTAGGTTTTCTCGTGCTCCTTGTATTCGACCCTGGTTGCCATACCAGGTAAAATAAATAGCAAAACTACTTACGTATGCTTGATTGTTTTTTATCTGTTTTGAGTTGTTATTTCTTCTTGCTAATTAAGCTTAGTGATTCGGGTCGCAATGACCCTTGATATTACTTAACTTAACCTGAGTTGCTTGGTGTGTCAACACAATCCAAAGTTCTTAACTGAGCTCCAAACAGTGATTTGATAAAGATAAGTTTCAAAATCATCATCATTCTAAGTTCTTTATGTTTCTTTTCTTTATGTTCTCTTTTGCATCACTTATCTTCCAAATAAGTGCTTACTAGGGACTAGAAAAGCTAAGTATATGGGTGATGAATAACCATTCATCTCCTTTTATTATTTTATTTTGTCTTTAAATATCAAGTAAAATACCAGTATATGCCACTAATTTGTACAAATTAACAACTAACATTCATCTGTAATTAAAACATAACACATGTATTTAAATCCAAGATAAACGAATAAAGAAAAGAAAACGAAGTATCAAAGATATTGAATGATCCTAAACTCTAAAACCAAGTCAATATTGACTAGGTCGACCAGGAATGAAGTAGGAGGAGATAATGGCAAAACATTGTACCAAATACTTCATAGAAACCCTGATTTCATATACTACTCAAAAGTCATTTTTACACAATTTTATTATTCAATACACACACCCTAAATAATAAAGTTTTCTACACAAAACTTGAATGTATTAATATATAGAAAATTATAAAAATAATAGCCAATAAAAATCATGCATAGTGCAATTTGTACACACAGATGAAAAAGCCTCAAATAGAACTTCAACGATTAATATCTACTCCATATAAACTCCAATTGAACTAAAATCTACTCCATTGTATTTAGAATTAAATTATCTATCTAATGAAAGTGATTTTCATTTAAAATGGAGGCACTAAAAGTCATCTTTTAAGATACTATTATACCAGGTACCTCTATATAAAATTAATATAATTTAATCTTTAATTTTTACTCTCTTCATATTTGTTAAATAACTGTTTACATTATACAAAACACGTTTAGAGACATAAAAATAAATAAAAATATGTAAAAAGGCTCCAAAATAATTACTGCATTATAATATATAGGTATATTATACCTATAATATATAAACATGTATACAGAAATAAAATAATAACAATATAATAAAATTATAATAAAAATCTACAAATATAAATTTAATAATGTTATAAATATATAAAATATTTAAATACAATATTATGTATATAATATACAAAATAGAAATAAAATATACAAAATACAGGTATATATACCTACATATGTACTTGTAAATATTAACAGCTCACAAATAATATTGCAAAAATAAACAAAAATCACATAAAATAGTTTACAAAATTATAAACATTTTTCATGTTTTAAGTTTTATTTAATAAAATAATTTACTATTTTTATTGAATATATATGCATTTTTTAATTTCTGATTTGTCTTATTCGATTCTAGGAAAGCCTTGGGAGTGTTGACCCCTAGTAAACACCACCTCTTCACGTGCGACCCGTCCGTACCTTCTACAACCCTTTCCTTTGTCGAATTTCCACGCCTTCTCCACACTTCCATTTTCTTCTAGCCTTCCAGCTTTCTGATCTCCATACACCCCTCCATCTCGCTATGGTCACAGATCTCACCAACCACCCTTCTTCTTCACACCATCTCAATCACGAGATGACCCTTCACCTTTCTTATAAATAAACCTCTCCTCCTCCCTTTCCCTTTTTGATACATTCTTGACCACATGTAACCCCAATAGTCGACCTAGAGTGTGCCCCTTAGTGACACGAAAGCTGGCCCTGTGGTTTGTGATGTGGATAAAGGTGTCAATGCTCGATCCTACCGTCACTAAAGATCAGCTCATGTAAGGTTCCTCTGCTCCTTGGTTCCACCCAAGTTGAACTGCTAGGTTAGTATTTTAATTGGCATTTTCATTCTTAGCGTAGTATTAATCTTAGTTTAGTTTAATTTCATAGTTTTAGCTTAAATCCCCAAATCATTGTATCTCATGCTCCGGCCATTGAGTTCACTGCCGACCCGTGTTTCGACCTACAAACTGTCTCATCACATTCCCCATCCATTTCTTCATCAAATCCCCTCATGCTCCACCATCGATTATGCACTAATCGAGGTATCAGATCTCCATCAGTCATACATCATCGGAGATTACCATGTTCAATCATCCCTTGCCTTTTTAGCTTCAGCTTTGGGCCAAGGACATAACCTTCGAGCCTCGTAGTCTTTTTGTGCATGTTTAGGTTCCAGAAGAAGCACCTGGAAGTGGAATTAGATGAAGAACAAGCAACCCAAGTGCTGGAGAAGAACCAAACCACTAGGACTCCTCCGACGAGGCCTGGAGCCATTGGTGCCTCCTGCAGGTGTGGTGAGGTCCCAAGCACATGTTGGGCTGATCAAAAGTGAAGGAGGTGGCCGGAGCGATGAGTAATCAATGATCTAAGATCAGGGAAGAACTTGTTCTTCCCATTCTTCCTCATAGCTCTACTGTTGTTGGATGCGAGGCTCAGCTCAGATCTAATCGAGGTCGTTCATTTCAAGCGATGATATGCCTCTTGTGAGCTGCTTGATTTAAGTGGAAGCAATGTGACACAACCTCAACCACACATTAGCACGCCACGCACAAGGCATGTGGTCCTCCTAGGTATGTTGCACGCCACCCCTCCCGCTTTTTGGTTTATTATTTAATACTATAAACTGAATATAACATGTAAAATATTTTCTATAAATTGATATATGGACCCTACACTTTCATGATATTACATTTTAATCCTTCTGACTCACATGTAGTGCCATGTGAGGTGCTATAAATATTTCATGTATACCCTTTAACTTGTTGAACATGTTAGTAAATAAATATTTAGTTTTATTAATTGCATCTAAGTCCATGCCAATACTGTAATTCTATTTTGTGTTTATTACCTAGATTAAATATTTTTTATGCAACAATCATGGGAAAAATAGAATATATGCTTGACACTTTGCTTGTTTACGTATAATTTTATTTAGTTATTTAAATTAGTTTTATTATTTTTAAAAATATAAAAAAACACATTTTCTTCCCTACTTAGACATAAAATCCTTAAAAAATACAAAACCTTTTTCAAAAAAATCCAAATCTATATTTTCTATATTATACTATATTATACCACATATCCAAAAATCACTAAAAAAATATAAACCTAAAAATCACAAAATTGTAAAATCCATATAAAATATGCAAAAACATCTGTAAAATCCAAAGAATACCTCTTTATATTACTAATTTATTTATTATATATATTATATATTAAATATATTTTTGGTTAATTTTGGACTTTTTTCTATTCACTAAACCTCAACAATCTCGGATATTTAATATAGTCATTGTTTTGTACATTTAATCTCTTTAAAATTCCATAAAATTTGAAAAATTATATAAAAATATAAAATAAAGGAAAATATAAAAATCACAATAAACATTTTATTTTCCTTATTTTCACTATATGTTGACTTATTTATAAATTCATAAAACTATATTATACATATATACTATATAATATAAGAGATAAAATCTATATTATTATATATAATTTTATATCTTATTTTAAAAATAAAAAAAGACATCAACATTTTTGAACTTAAATAATATAAAATTAAAAGTTAAAAATTAAAAATTTTATATATAATAACTAAAAGTCCAAAAAATAAATAAAATTCTAAAACCTACATAAAAACAAGAAAAATGCATAACTGTAATTATTATTAATTAGCAATAATTAGTGATAATTAACTACCCATTGTTTGCTCCCACTGTTCGACACTCAGACTACTTGCACCTATACACATTTTATTTTGAGTTATAATAAATGTTGATTCTCACACATTTATCGTTTAATTTAATCATGTGTTGATTGTTGATTTATTTGAGAGTTGATCAACACAGTGCTTGCTAGGCTAGCTTGTTAGGATCAACAAACCGTTTCTCGAGTAATCACCATGGCATATAATCCTAATTGTACTAAGGGACCGTATAAGTGCATTCAATAATTAATCTCATATAGGAAGTGGAATCAATAACTTCTATTGATATATAAATATATTATAATAACATTTATTATAGAAATGGTTTGCCCCGGACTCACATGTCCAACAAATCTTTCATCTAAAATCTATTTTTTTGTAAACTCAATTTTATCAAGTTAAGAACTTCGTGCTCTATATTGTATTAAAATATCAGAATTTTTGGAAGCATGGTTATATAGTTGTGAGTTTTTGAAGTCAACATGCCATTTACCTTATTTAACTCATTATGTACTTCTTACATTTCTTGCTCATTTTTAGATATACTAATTTACCCCCATGTTTCATTAAAAAGTACATTGATATGGGGCGTCTATAATGTCTATAAGATTTTTTGTGATTAATTTTTTTAAGTACATTCTACATCATATTGATAATCTAAAAATGGGATTTTTACACCCATAACCCTGAGTAATATCGTAATAACATTCATAACCCTGAATAATCGTGAATTACGCTCAGGACCCTAAATAAGTTTGCCTTCTTACATCCATAACCTTCCGTTACTTGACTTTGCTAACTCAACAAGATATTGAGTTAATCTAACCAATCAAAGATCTAACGGTTAGGTATAACTTAAATAAAAAATCCCATCAGATAGTCAATCTATTTTTGAGGAGGAGCTCCTCGACATCAGGTCTCCAGGTGAAGGAAAATGGGGCTTCTTCGAGCAGGGGAGACACAAAGCTCCTCGGAGGTGGGTCTCTAGGGGGCTTCTTTGAGCAGGGCAGGCGCGGGGGGGCTTCGAGGAGCTAGACGCTCGGGGAGGGGGGGGGGCTTCTCTAGGTGGCCGTGGGTTCCGGGGGGACTACTTTTTCGAGCGGGGGGAGGAGGGGCACTGCTTCTTCGAGCGGGGGGGGGGGGGGGATTGTCTAGGGGTCTCGGGTTCCGAGAGGGGGGCTTCTCTAGGCAGTGGCGGGTGGAGGGGAGGCAAGATGGACACGGTTCTCTGGGCAGTGGGGCTTGTAGGGGCTGCTTCTTCGAGCAGGGAGGCACGTGTCTCGGGTTTCGGGAGGGGAAGGGGGAGGGGGGTTGCTTCTTCAAGCAGGGGAGGTGCAAGGGGGCTTCGAGGAGCTCAACACGGAGCTCCTCGACGTCGGGTGATGAGCCAAAATTCTCGTGATCCGGGTTAAGGTATAAATCAAGGTCATTGCAACCCGAACCGTGATGCTAAGTCAATCAAGAAACTCAAGACCACCAAAAATCAAAATCAATCAATTAAGCACAAATAGCGGTCTCGCTATTTTATTTTACATGGTATAGCTACCTGGTCGAACTCAAGGAGCATGAAATGCGTAAGTTACGAAGTAGTCGTGGATCCAAATAAAATAAAGAAATAAAAGGGGTTGGTGAATTTTATGTTTTTCAATTTTTTATAATTTTTAAAATTAAGAAAAGGTGTAAAAGAAATAAAAAATGCATAAACAAACAATCATTTAAACATCCAAAAGACTAAAAAAATTCAAATTAAAATATTTTTGGGTTTTTACAATATTCAAATGTTTTTATTAATTTTCTTGGATTTTTCTGATTTTTACTGAATTTTCTAAAAATGAAATAAAGACAAAAATAAAAGGTAGTGTACAACCCGAATCTAAAGACAATTTAAAAATACATAAAATACCCATAAAATTCGAGAAGTAATTTTATGATAAACTAAAAATAAAAATCTAACTACAAAATAAGAAAACACATTTTTGATTTTTTTATGAATTTTTATGAATTTTTTTATAAATTTTCTAAGGTTTTTAGTATTTTTCAATTTTTATGTTCTTATGAATGCAAATTCAACAAAAATTGGACTGAAATCAAAAAAATTCAATACACACAAACAACTTTTTTTTGGAATTTTTAAAGGGTTTCTAATATTTTTAATTGATTTTTAAACACAAACAATAACAATTATTGAGGTCTTTGAATTTTTAAAAATACTACATGAAAACAAAAAGAACCCAAAAATTCACATAAATTTCTAAACCATGGCAGGAGCCATATGTCAAAATTTCATGAATTTTGGATAAAAATTGCTATTTATTAAATCAAACACAAGAGGCACAGCACACATGGACTGATTTGCAATGAAAATATATTCCAGGGACCAGAAAATAACACGCCTAAAATGTACCAGGTCCTAACTGCAATGTTTCCACGGATATCGGCACATGTCCAAAATATACACGCATAGGGGTATAAATGAAAATAGTGAAACTGTAAATTCAAAACAAAACATAACATAAGTCCAGGGTACTACATGCAATTATCCCACATAGCACGTGACGAAGCACGTGCTGCCACACAGGAAGGACTGAAATGCAAATACTAAAAATTGTAGGGGCACAGATGCAAATAACCCTACTGTGTACTTTTTATTTTACAGACCAAATAATAAAAGGAAATAATTGCAAGGGTAGCGGAGGAAATTACTCAGGTAGCGCGTGCGACTCACATAGGGTGATAGGTGGCGCGCTTTGTCTGGATGACGACATACGGCTCTAGCGCTGGCAGCTGGCGAATCCAACTGCCTGACTAAGGAGCGAACATGGGCGTATGTAAGCCGTTAGATGTCAGATCTAATGGCTTGACAGGTGCAGGCTCTGGACGGCAGCGATGCAATCTGGGCGACGGTCGTGATCCAACGGCTGAGAAGGGTAATGGACGAACTCAGCCTAGGCGAAGCTCACCAGAGCACCGAGGGAGATCGGCGGCCCCGATGAACGATCGGACAGTGGCAATAGGCTCGTGTGGCTCCTCCGCGTCGGGTGGACGGGTTCGATGAGGTCGTCGACGGTCAGATCTCCTGGAAGGGGGCTGAGACATGGGCGAGCTCCAACGTAGTGGGTAGAAGGCGAAAGGGGGTGTCTCGACGCGCGCCAAGACCTGCGGGGTAAAGCCCTCGCTCGGTGCACGGCTCTGGCCAATGTTATTGAACTAAAACTAAAGAGAAGCGATGACGAATGGAGTTGGGGGTTTCCGGTGAGTGAGGGAGGAAATCGATGACCTAATCTCGGCTCATACATCCAAGATTCGGGTGGTCAGATCGTGGGAGAAGGGTGACGGTGGGCTGAGGTGTCGATCCTCCGGCCACGAACCTCGAGCGTCGGCTGCAGCGACCTTCTCCGACCACCAAAGGCCCAATCCGGTTGCTGTCACCAAGGGGAAAGGTTCCCGGGTAAAAGGGAAGTGTGCGGCGTGAGCTCCCAATCTCGAGGATCGAAGGAGTGACTTCATAGCAAACCTCAGGTAGCTGAAAGAATCGGATCCTGCTGATTAACGTGAAATTCGCCTCTTTAATAGTGTAAAATTATCGTAGCATAGAAGGCAAATTCGGTTCAACAAAAACCACAAACGTTTGAATGTTATGGAGTATATATACTTGGCAAGTCTACCAAGGTTGAACGCAAGGACACAACTACCTAATTTATTTATCGAATTTTGATTCATGAAGCACAAGTGTGAAATATTTTCAGTTTCACGTCTGCAAGATGCACTATGCTAATTACAATGCAGCACTATGATGTATGCAATTTTTAGTTGATTTATCTGCAATTATAAGAGGATGCATTAAAATAATGCAAGGGAATTTATAGACAGACTAAAGATTACAAATATACCCTAAAAATATGAGCAACATAATAGAAAATGAAATCAGAGTCAATTTAATCCCAACATTAAAAACACTCATCAAATCAGAGCACAAACAAAGAGAGCAAGGTCCTCATCTATCATAAAAAATCACTTCATTTAAAATAGTGGCAAATGAGAAAAATAAACATGCTATGATGTAGAGGAAGAAACAAGGATCAAAACGACACTAAAATCATGCAATTTTGACCTACGATGCTCAAGTTAAGAAGAAAATAATGCAGGGGCATAATTGTAATAAAAATGAAAGAAAAATAAATGATAAATATTACATTTAGGTCCCTAGAGGGACCTAAATGCAAATAATAAAAACCGCTTGGGCCCCTTTATAATTTTTCCATGTGGGGGGACTTTTTGCAATTTCTAGAAACAGGAGGGGCCTTCCTGTAAAATACCCAGGCACGCATCTGAGGCACATGCCTGGGGACCATTATGCAATTATCAAAAACACCAGGGTCCTTCGTGCAATTTACCTAGGCCCTCACATCGTCGCACGTGAGGGGCCTAGGCTTGGGAGCCTGCCTCAAGTTCGAGACACGTGGCTTTATCTAATGGTTCGGCTCGAGGTTCAGGTGACCCGAGCCTGTTGGAGCGGACTGAGGCTCGGGTCTCCACGTGTCGTCATCGTAGCCGTCCAATCCAGATGATCGGATGTCACCTGTGTCTTCGTCTACTCCGCATGTCACCAGAGAAGGCGGGGCTCCAGCGACCCACAGGTTGCTCCACCGTGCTCCACGAGGTCTTCTAGAGATCGGAGGGGTAAACTAGAGTCCTCGCGAAGATGCTGGAGGTGATGCGAATCTCTGAAGATGGTTGGCGTGGGTGGTCGATGAAGCTTCGCCGGAGGAGAAAGGCTTGAAGGAGCTCCGGCGCAAAATCCGTCCAATCAAGGTACCTGCAAGGGTCAGTCATAGCCGAAGCGAGTGCACGTGAAGTGCAAGTGAAATGGGGTGGACGGAGGTCGTGGGGGCGACGGGAAGCAGTGGCCTTGAGTTTCTTTTCCGGCGGAGCAGGGGAAGAAGTGGGTCAGAGTGGATGGGGTTGAGGAGAATGGGGAAGGATGAATGGAGGCGTTGGCATGGATGGGGGTGAATTGGTGAAGCTCAAGGGGTGGTCAGGCGAGGGTGAATCGACCGGAGGTGATTGGGAAAATTGCACGAAATTAAAAGAAAAAGAAGGTAGTGGGTACCTGGCCGGAGCCGGTTGTTTGGCGGAGGAAATGGCCTGTGGTTGAGCTCTGTCGGAGCTCTGGGTCATCGCCCAGCGTGCCCTGCCATTGCACAGAGCTCAGTGGAGCATGGTGGCGCCCGCAGCACGGCCATGACGGCCGTGGGTCGACACCTGGGCTTAGCCATCGTCGCCTCGACGATCCACCCCTCCACTGTCATCGGAGGGGCGGGGGATGCTAGGCTTTTGCCTGTGTAATGGTGGACACAGATTAATGATGGCGGAGGAAGGCTTTTATGGGTGGAGAAGGTTGGGCGGTTATATGGTGAAGAGGGGGTTTCGAAGGGGGTTTTAATGGTAAAGGAGTGATGGCGAGTGGTCCTAGAGGTTACACGAGGAAGAAGGAGGGTAGGGCTACGAGGGAGAGGCAATAGGAGATCTAGAGGTGGTCAGGAGGAGATACTAAAAATGGAAGGGGGCGGAAGGCGTGCGAGGTGAAACGACTGGGGAAGGGGGTTACGGTGGTGGAAGACGACCTCCCAGCCATTGGATCTTTTGATCCGTGTTAGGATTCGAGCGCAGGTGGATGGCGACGATTAGATCCCTGATTGATCGAACGGTTTGGAGTTAGGCGCTGATGAGTGGCTGGGATGTGAGCTGAGGGTTTCATCCTACAGCGGTTGAGAGTGGGGTGACGTGGAGTGCGGGGAAGCGTTGGATGGTATATGATCGGGCGGTCGTGGAGAAGGGGTGACGTGGCATGAGGATAGGCGTAGGATAAGAGGAAGATCTAGTGGCTGAGGTTTAGGCGCTGATGAGCGCCGAGGATTAAATCTGGAGACGGATCTGATGGCTGGGGAGTGGAGCGACGGTGGACGGTTCAGATGAAGGCGAAAATGAGTAGATCCGACGAGACCCCAGGAGGCGTCGGGTGGCGGAAGGGGAGGCGGGCCATGTGGGTGGCCCAGAGGGCGCCACGTGGCCCAATCAGAATATTCAGAAGAATAAATAAAAAGGAAAATACAAAAGAAATAGTTAGAGGAAAATTAGGAAAAATTCAAAACATAAAGTTGCTCGTCTCGACGAGATCTACAACTTTCATGTTGGACAAAAAGCTAAAAGAGGTCATTTATATAAAAAGCAATTTTTGGGGGTATTTTTAAAGGGCTAAAAACAACGACTTTTGTCTTTTGATTTGTTTTGTTTTTTTAGTCTTTTTAATGGTCAGTGAATTATAGACAATTAATCTACCTAATTTTTAGGGGTTTTTGATGATAAAATAATTACAAGGAAAATAAAGGGAATTAAAAACAATAAGCTTAATTATACACAATATGTTATAAGATAAGAATAAAGAATTAAATGAGATTTTTATTGGTTTGATTAATCCAGGGTTTAATATGTGAATTTTAGCATGATGAATCTGAGATTCATCATACCCCTATACTTAAACCATGCTCGTCCTTGAGCATCTAAAGAATGAAGGAGTCGGATTAATTTCTGACAGTGCAAGTGAATATTTCAAGGCTCAATCTTTCGAAGACCCTTAATTTAAAGAGACCCTAAAAATCTGGGTTTATCCAAGCCTTAGTCAGAAGGAATCCTACTTCTCTGATTATCAGACTATGTTTTTGTGTATATAATATAAGGATATGACATTAGGTGTACTGCATTTCATGAGAGTCGAGTCGAGGCATCACTCAAAGTTCCAGTCCCAAAGACTCTCCTCTAGACCTCATCCCCAATACTAGGGAATAAGTCTATTCTTGCTTTAGTCAACCGTCTCATTAGTTTGTCAGACTTGAAATGTAGATGAACAGCCAGATGATGGAGGGCATGGGATTGTGTCTATTTTTCTCTCCCTCACATTGGAACAAGAGGCCTCTCGAGTGCCTTTTTACTCAACACATGTAAATTTTTATATTATTGATCGATGTGTCCGTTAAGAGAGTTGGAGTCGTCTGCACTTGTTTTTCTGGGAATACACCGAGGTGTGTCTTTTCTGAGTGTCTAAGATACCTTCGACACCCAGACTTGTATTGCTTACGATGCAGAGCCCTTTTTGTGGTGTCAGCCCGACTCCTTGGTCCTAATTAGCGCTTGATCCAAGTGGACACTTTGAAAATGTTTGGGAGCGCTCGCCATTGGTGAAATCTCATTTGTAATTTGACTTTGGTATATAGAGCTTTTCTTTGACATTTCTTTTCTTTTGTTGTCTAGCTCCACTGCTTTTACCAAAAGTTGGCGCATACTGATCAACAATTTCCATTAAGTTTCATCACACCCTGGCACATAGGTACATATCAAAGTGGTAGCATATGAATCTTGTTCACATATTGGCTAGGGTTTTGCTGACACACAGGTTTTCTGAAGCCTTCATTAACTTTATCCCATCCTCGAATATCATTAGATCGGATCTAAACTCAAATATCTGGTCCTAGTTCCTCAAGTGATACCTCAATCATCTCATCAATCATGCAGTTGTGAAAGTGACTTGTGCTGATCATATTCTTTTGAAAGTAGAGATGAAGAGTGCAATATAGCGCTCAAATCTTTCAAACTACGGAAGTGTGGATATTTAAGTTTTAAAAACCCCAATCGCTAAGGCATGTTAACTCAGACTCTCAAGATCACAGAAATCCAGTGTCCTCAAAATCCTCAAGCCTTGAGTGAGTGTGAATGTGTCAGGAATACACCAACTCCTTAGTTAGTGATTTTTGTGTGATTTTTGACTTTTGCAGATTTTTATGGATTTTAATTTTCAAATTTTTTTTAATTCTTGAAAGAGACAATGACTAGCCCAGGCTCAAATGAATAAAAGTATCTACTCTCAGCCAGTATGGGTGTAAGTACGAGATGATAGATGGACCTGTGTTATTTAAGGACGGAGCCATATGCGGTGTCCTCTAATCCACCCACTCTGCTAAGGGAGATCGAAGTTCCCTCACTGAAAGTGTCTACTAAGCCTAGAGTCAGAGTCTAATTCAAAGAAAGGTATTTAATTTTTTTTTGTATTTATATTTTTTAAAAGGGTTTCTTACACAGATTAATACCTCAATTTTTAAGAAAACAATTTACAAGGTTTTTTTACAAAACTCAGTTCATAAGTTTACAAAAACCCATCCCGAAAACAAAATTTAAAAAAGTTTTAAAAACGCGAGTTAAGGCTAAAATAAATATGCCGTAATATACGGTATACCCCCCTATACTTAAATTTTGCTATGTCCTCATAGAACAAGTGTCATGAAGCCATGGCTTGATCAAATATAGGGTGATATAGCGGAACTGAGGATGAGGGTCCCCCTATACTTAGGTTAAAAATTGACCTAAGTACAAGAAGATAATGTGAGGGATACCCCTATACTTAGGCTACAAATAGCCTAAGTAAAGTCCTGAGTTAGGGAGTCTGTACTATGATACAAGGGTGGATGGGTGGGGGGGGGTTTGGTGAAATGTACATAGAGAGAGAGAGAGTGTGTGAAATATACAAACGGAGATGGGGGGTGAGTGTGTATGTGCAAGTGTGTGTGGGGGGGAGTAGATCATCAAGTGATCTACCTCTCTTTTTTTTGTACAACATGCAAGCCCTCTATTATGAGGGCTGTTAAAATAAACATGCACATGCAACACATTTTTTTACAATATGCAAATGCAAGTTGACTGATCAAAGATCCTCACTTTCTTCCCAAACTCTCCTGTGGCCTATTCAGCGGAAGATCCCGACTCCACGCCTCCATGAAGGATCAAGCATCCTTGATTTTCATGGGCCCTGCCACAAAAGAGAAAAGTCAGAAAAATATGGAGGAAATCAATCAGCAACATGATGCAAGAATGATGCATGAAATGAGGACCTGTAAACCTTGAAAATATTCGACAAAGAAAAATCAAAATTCAAAAATTAAGTTAAGACGTGTCCTCGGCAACGACGCCATTTGATGAACACAAAATTCACCTCTTTAATAGTGTAAAATTGTCGTAGCATAGGAGGCAAATTCGGTTTGGCAAAAACCACAAACATTTGAATGTTGTGGAGTATTTATACTTGGCAAGTCTACCAAGGCCGAATACACAGCTACCTAATTTATTTATCGACATTTGATTCATGAAGCACAAGTGTGAATTATTTTCAATTTCAAGTATGCAAGATGCACTATGCTAATTACAACGCAACACTATGATGTATGTAATTTTTAGTTGGTTTTTATGCAATTATAAGAGGATGCATGAAAATAATGCAAGGGAATTTATAGACAGACTAGAGATTACAAATATACCCTAAAAATTTGAGCAACATAAAAGAAAATGAAATCAGAGTCATTTTAATCCCAACATTAAAAACAATCATCAAATCAGAGCATGGACAAAGAGAGAAAGGTCCTCATCTATCACAAAAAATTACTTCATTTAAAAAAATGGCAAATGAGAAAATTAAACATGTTATGATGTAGAGGAAGAAACAAGGATCAAAATGACACTAAAATCATGCAATTTGGACCTACGATGGTCAAGTTATGAAGAAAACAATACAGGGGCATAATTTGTAACAAAAATGTAAGAAAAATAAATGATAAATATTACATTTAGGTCCCTGGAGGGACCTAAATGCAAATAATAAAAACCACATGGGACCCTTTATAATTTTTCTATGTGTGGGGGGCCTTTTTGCAATTTCCAGAAACAGGAGGGGCCTTCCTGTAAAATACCCAGGCACGTACGTGAGGCACGTGCCTGGGGACCATTATGTAATTATCAAAAACACCAGGGTCCTTCGTGCAATTTACCTAGGCCCTCACGCGCATCGCACGTGAGGGGCCTAGGCTCGAGAGGTTGCCTCAGGTTCGAGACACGTGTCTTTATCTGATGGTTCGGCTCGAGGTTCGGGTGACCCGAGCCTGTTGGAGCGGACTGAGGCTCGGGTCTCCACGTGTCGTCATCGTAGCTGTCCGATCCAGATGATCGGAGGCACCTGTGTCTTCGTCTCCTCCGCAGGTCACCGGAGAAGGCGGGGCTCCGGCGACCTGTAGGTTGCTCCACCGTGCTCTGCGAGGTCTTCTGGAGATCGGAGGGGCAAACTAGAGTCCTCGCGAAGATGCTGGAGGTGATGCGAATCTTCGGAGCTGGTTGGCGTGGGTGGTCGATGAAGCTTCGCCAGAGGAGAAAGGCTTGAAGGAGCTCCGGCGCAAAATCCGGCAAATCAAGGTACCTGCAAGGGTCAGTCATAGCCGAAGCGAGTGCGTGTGAAGTTCAAGTGAAATGGGGTGGACGAAGGCCGTAGGGGCGACGAGAAGCGGTGGCCTTGAGTTTCTTCTTTGGCGGAGCAGGGGAAGAAGAGGGTTAGAGTGGATTGGGTTGTGGAGAACGGGGAAGGATGAACAGAGGCGTTGGCGTGGATGGGGGTGAATTGGTGAAGCTCAAGGGGTGGTCAGGCGAGGGTGAATCGACCAGAGGTGATTGGGAAAATTACGGGAAATTAAAAGAAAAAGAAGGTAGTGGGTACCTGGCCGGAGCCGGGTGTTTGGCGGAGGAAATGGCCTGTGGTTGAGCTCTATCGAAGCTTAGGGTCGTCACCCAGCATGCCCAACCATGGCACTGAGCTCCGCGGAGCATGGTGGCACCCGCAGCACGGCCATGGCAGCCGTGGGTCGACATCTGGGCTTGGCTATCGTCTCCTCGACGATCCGCCCCTTCGCTGTCACCGAAGGGGCGGGGGAAGATAGGCTTTTGCCCGTGTAATGGTGGATAGGGGCTAACGATGGTGGAGGAAGGCTTTTATAGGTGGAGAAGGTTGGGCGGTTATATGGTGAAGAGGGGGTTTCGATGGGGGTTTTAATGGTGAAGAAGTGACGGCGATGGTCCTGGAGGTTACACGAGGAAGAAGGAGGGTAGGGCTACGAGGGAGAGGCGTTAGGAGATTTAGAGGCGGTCGGGAAGAGATGCTAAAAATGGAAGGGTGCGGAAGGTGCGCGAGGTGAAACGGCTAGGGAAGGGGGTTACGGAGGTGGAAGACGATCTCCCAGTCATTGGACTTTTGATCCGATGGTTAGGATTCGAGCGCAGGTGGATGGCGACGATTAGATCCCTGGATTGATCGAACGGTTAGGAGTTAGGTGCTGACGAGTGGATGGGATGTGATATGAGGGTTTCATCCTACGGCGGTTGAGAGTGGGGTGACGTGGAGTGCGGTGAAGAGTTGGATGGTATATGATCGGGCGGTTGTGCAGAAGGGGCGGCGTGGCATGAGGATAGGCGTAGGATGAGAGGAAGATCTAGTGGCTGAGGTTTAGGCGCTGGTGAGCAGCGAGGATTAGATCTGGAGACGGATCTGACGGTTGGGGAGTGGAACGGCGGTGGACAGTTCAGATGAAGGCAGAAATGAGTAGATCTGACAGCCCCAGGAGGCGTCGGGTGGCGGAAGGGGAGGCGGGCCACGTGGGCAGCCCAGAGGGCGCCACATGGCCCAATCAGAATATTCAGAAGAATAAATACAAAGAAAAATACAAAAGAAATAGTTAGAGGCAAAATTAGGAAAAAGTCAAAACATGAAAGTTGCTCGTCTCGACGAGATCGACAATTTCATGTTGGAAAAAAAGCCAAAAGAGGTCATTTATACAAAAAGCATTTTTTGGGGGTATTTTTAAAGGACTAAAAACACTGACTTTTGTCTTTTGATTTGTTTTTTGCATTTTTAGTCTTTTTAATGGTCAGTGAAGTATAGATAATTAATTTACCTAATTTTTAGGGGTTTTTGATGATAAAATAATTATAAGGAAAATAAAAGGAATTAAAAACAATATGCTTAATTATACACAATATGATACAAGATAAAAATAAAGAATTGAAGGAGATTTTTATTGGTTCGATTAATCCAGGGTTTAATATGTGAATTTTAGCATGATGAATACGACATTCATCACCTGCGCACGAACCGAGGAACATCCGTATCTCCCTAGGGATCCGCGTGGATCGCTGATCCACAGGGGAGAAACGGGCGGTGAAATCGGGGCAAGAGATGGCAAGATCCGCTCCAAAGAATTCGGAGAAGTCGGTGCATGAGACGGATCTAGGCGCACAAGGGTTCGGGAGGGACCACAACCACGCTTCAAGAGGTAATCCTATTACATGTTTTTGGTTTTGACGAAATGATCCGAGAAGTGTTCTTGGATCATGTGGTTTCGTCGCATGAAATTTTTTTTAAATTCCGCTGCATAGATTAACTAGTGCGACTAGTCGTTCTTTATCGTATTCGATATGATGCTCACGCTTCCGTGATGCGCTTGAGGATCTAACCATATCCTTCATGTTGACCGGGGTCAACAATCCTCCTGGACCAATTAGAAAAAAGCTTGGTCAAAAATATTTGCAAGATAAATTAAAAATAGAAAATGATTTTATTTTATAAAATGTTAAAAATGAAAAATGTTTATTATTTTCTGAACTATTTTTTATGATTTTTCTTTATTTTTATGAAAAATAATTAATCCTATATATAGTATATTATATTATATACATGTATAAAATACCTAGGTATTTTATACAATTATTTTATTTTCTTATTTTTATTCAAATACCCTAATTTTTATATTTTATTTATTTACAACATATTATTAGGAGTATAAAATGATTTTTATTTTATTTTTATGAGTTATTTACAAATGTGTGATAATAAGGGATATAGTACATATATACAAGTATTGTGTACAAGGTGAGAGAGAATTTATTTTATTTTTATTTTTATTTTATTTTTCTGATTTTTGTTTTTTAGAAATACAATGAAGGGAGTAAAAACAAATTTTTGTTTTTATTTTTGTGAAAATAGAATATATATACATAGAGGGAATATGTACAAGGTGGAGTGGCCCTATCTCTCTCTACTTATTTTATTTGGCAATTAGGTCCATTTTGGACCCTCTCTTGGGTTCAGGTCACTCAATATTTATTCTAAAATTTTCCTTCTTTTTATTTTATTCTTTATTCTTTTATTTTTGCACAAATACATGCAAATTATTAATATTTAACAAATGCATGCTTACGGATTATTTATTATATTTAGAACTATATGCACGATGTTTTGCCAAGATAAGTAGCTAAAATAAAAGAATAAAGAGTGATGAATGAGTATTCATCACCCCTATACTTTACTTTTGCTAGTCCCTTAGCAAACACTTATTTGAAAAAGAAGTGAAGAAGAAAAAGAAAAAGAAAAAGAGGAAGGAGAAGGTGAATCAAGGCTGATTACTAAACTAGTCTTCATTAAATTGAAGTATGGAGCTCAGTCAGACCTTTGGATTATTAGTTTGTCGGAACCTTATTTGGACTTAGGTTTAAAACTTAATAACCTCTAAGTTCCACCAATCTATGGTCAATACTCCTCAACAATCCAGATCAGAACAAGTCTACATACACAAACTCTGATGACCATGAATCTTTTCTTGTACTATGTAAGTGATATGTAGCTCCTCACCTCAGAAATGATAAAGTGACAACCCTCCTCAACAAGGTAACTTTAATACCCTAGTCTGGCAACTCTTTCCTCGAGGAGCGGGGTATTCTCTTCTAAGTTCAAGTTCAACCGGCTCAAGAAGAGGAGGAAGAAGAGAATGGACCATGGCCAGTGTAGCCATGTATCCTAGGGAGCCCAAATAGTGTAGCCAAGTCTCCCTGCTGCAAGCTTCATGAGATGGGTATGGTTAACATAAGATTTGCTTTATTTGGCTATATACACTCCGGTGGGTATTTCATTTTCTATCAGATCCACCACTTTTTTGGAGTTTTTCTTTTCTTTTTGCACATTTTTTTCGATGTGCATATTTACAACATATCTACATGGTGCAACATATATACATAAGGAGTTTTTCCTCTTGAGCCAGTAGACTATCCCTCTTTTGAATCATTATTGCAACCCACAACTCATGTCTTTAGACCTTAATGCTACCAGACCAAGTTGAGTCGCACTTCCTTCACTAGAAGAAGAAGAGAGGTTCCGCCTAGAAGTACTACCCTCATATGCTACCCCAAGTCAATGAAGACTGCCTCCTAACCACCTCATCCGTAGAGAGCTAAGTGTAAAGTGTTTGTGCAAGTAAAGCCATTGGCTGTGAGAGTTATGTGTATATTGTTAAGTGTTCTACTTAGGCTCATCAAGATGACATATGATCATAGCCTAGTGGACTCAAAGAATTAAGTCACCATGGACCTGAAAAGTCTCAACCCTAAGCCCTGTAAGGTTCCTCTTAGAATTAGGTGGATTAAGATCTTAACCAAGCTCCATTTTTCAATTTAATTCCAGGCTAGTTTAAATGTCAACTATGATTCTGGAAAAAATGTACAAGTATATAAAAAATGCTTTTGTGCAAATTTGT
Organism: Ottelia alismoides; assembly: GCA_037367405.1. Classification (NCBI taxonomy): domain Eukaryota; kingdom Viridiplantae; phylum Streptophyta; class Magnoliopsida; order Alismatales; family Hydrocharitaceae; genus Ottelia; species Ottelia alismoides. The sequence goes on from JAZKJV010000265.1 coordinate 865,692, forward strand.
GAAAACATGCAAAATTTTTGAAAATGTTTGAATACATGGATGTATGCATGAATGCAGAAGTTTTAAAAAGTATTTACACATATTTACAAAAGGGTTTTTGCAAACTTTTTGTTTTTCAAACATTTTACAAAAATTTTGTACTATATACATAATTTTTATATCAAAATATTTCCAAACTCTTTTTACACAAAATAGTTTTACAAACATTTGTACAAAAATAATTTTGTAAATAGATATGTATGTGCAATAAAGAATTTTATGGTTATGATTTTTTTAAATTTTTATGGATTTTGAAGGATTTTAGCCATTTTATTTATTACACACTCACACAAAGTACGAGTTACGGCTAAAGTATATATGGAATATATACCACACCCCCAATACTTAGCTTGAACGATGTCCTCAGAGTAAATCAAGAACGATGAAGAAGACATAACTCGTGCTTAGTATAGGGAAGTGAAAAGGAAAACTATACTACAACGACGAATGAAAGAATATAATGGAAAAGAATCTCGGGGTTTCCCCCTATACTTAAGATCAAATAATCCTAAGTATAGCAGACTATATACAAAGGGAAATCAGAGTGGGAGAATGTACAGGGTCTACCTCCCCTATACTTAGGGTAAAATATCCTTAAGTATAGGCAGCAAAACAGAGGTAGAAAAGAATCAAAAGAAAATCAAAAGTCTCACACCCCCCTATACTTAGGGTAAAGTACACCCTAAGTATAGCATAATCAAAGATGCAAATGGGGTGTTGGACTGAAGAATGATATGATATGGACATCTGGATCTATACAAGGCGGAAAACAGTTATAATCAGGCGCGGGATGCAATAGATGTGAGTCAAAGACCACATCTCACGCAAAATGAATAGGGGCAACGTCAACGACCAGTGGCTCATGATCTAGATATGGTTTGAGCCACTGCCCGTTAACATGATAGGTAGACTCAGATGACATCTCAGATATGTCCATGCTTCCATTGTCATGTACCTTTCGGACCAGGTATGGTCCCTACCATTTGCTCTGCAATTTCCCTAGAAATAATCTAAGCCTCGCATCAAACAACCATACTCTCTGTCCTGGCTCAAACTGCTTGTGGATGATATGAGAATCATGCCACTCCTTCACTCTCTCCTTGTACTGTAGGCTGCTCGAAAAGGCTGCATCTCTAAGCTCCTCCAGGGCTGCCAATTCTGCCCTCCTCTGGTCTCCTACACTCACCTGATCTAAAAGTATATATGTGACAGCCCAAAGTGACTTATATCTAAGATCAACAGGTAAATGACAGGGCTTTCCATAAACGAGGCGAAAGGGAGATGTACCCAAAGGAGTCTTGAAGGACGTCCGATATGCCCACAAGACCGAGTCCAAAAGCTGTGACCAATCCTTTCGATCAGGGCGAACGACCTTCTGTAAAATAGTCTTGATCTCCCTGTTCGACACTTCAGCAAGACCATTGGTCTAAGGATGATACGGTGTGGCTACTCGATGGTCAATGCTGAACTTGCCAGCAAGGGCCTTTACCTTGTCGTTGATGAAATGAGACCCCCCGTCAGATATCAACACTCTAGGCTTCCCGAATCGTGAAATGATGTTCTTCCTCAATATTCTGCATACAGTCCTAGCATCTGCGGTTCAGACGGGGATGGCCTCAACCCAACGACTCACATAATCAACGACGAACTGAATGTACTCGAATCCCTGACTCTTAGGGAATGGACCCATGAAATCGATACCCTGTACATCAAAAACCTCACAAAAATGAATGGGCTGCATCGACATCATATCACACTGTCTACAAGTGCCCATCTTCTAACAATCAGTACAACTCTTCATGAACTCATCAGAATCCTTGAAGAGGGAAGACCACCATAGGCCGGATAGGAGCACTTTCTGTGCCGTTCTTCTCCCAGAGTGATGTCCTCCTGCCTCAAGCTTGTGGCCGTAAGTAAGGATGCTATGGTGCTTCTCTTGAGGAATGCACCGATGCCAGACGCTATCCCCTCCTTTATGATAAAGGACGGGATCCTCCCAATGGTAGAACTTGGCCTTCGCGAGGAAGGTCTCAAGTCACTGCCCGGGCCAACCTTGTGGAACTTTCTTGGCAACAAGATAGTTCAAAATGTCGGCGTACCACGGGAGAGAGGTGATAGCAAGGATCGCCTCATCTAGGAAGGTCTCAGAAATAGGATCAATCTGCTCAGAATCCTCAAGATGCTCTAATCGGGAGAGATGATCTGCCACCACATTCTTGACTCCATGCTTATCCTTAATCTCAATATCAAACTCCTGGAGTAGAAGGATCCATCTAGTCAATATCTCTTTGGCATCCTTCTTTGCCATGGGGTACCTGATGGCGGTATGGTCAGTGAAGATAGTCACCTTTGATCCGATGATGTATGATCTGAACTTGTCTAGGGCAAAGACTACAGCTAGCATCTCCTTCTTAGTGACGGTGTAGTTCTGCTGGGCGGCATCCAATGTACGACTAGTGTAGTGAATGGAAAATGGTGCTCCATCCCTCGTCTGTCCCAGCACGGCCCCTACGGCAAAATCGGAGGCATCCGTCATGATCTCGAATGGGAGAGACCAATCAGGCAGCTGGAGGACAGGAGCCTTAACAACTAGACTCTTGAGAGTCTCAAATGATGCTAGACACTTATCATTCACAATGAACTCGGGGTCTATGGTTAGCAAATCAGTCAACAACTGGGCAATCCTACTGAAATCATGAATTAATCGTCGGTAAAAACCGACGTGCCCCAGAAAAGACCGTAACTGTCGTAAGTTGGATGGTAGACTGAGTTTCATAATGATATCCACCTTGGTCCGATCAACCTCCATGCCCCTATTGGAGATGATATGGCCAAGAACCATCCCTTGAGTCACCATGAAGTGACTCTTCTCCCAAGATAGCACAAGATGGACCTTGATGCATCGCTGAAGGATGCGGTCTAGGCAGTCAAGACAAGCATCAAACCCATCGCCATAGACCGAGAAGTCATCCATGAAGTCCTCCAAGCACTCACCCACCATGTCCAAAAAGATGGACAACATGCACCTCTAGAATGTCGCCGGGGCGTTACATAGACCAAAGGGCATTCGTCTGAAAGTATACATACCCAAGGGACAGGTGAATGTAGTCTTGTACTGGTCTTCGGGTGCAATGGCCAACTGATTATATCCGGAGTACCCGTCAAGAAAGCAGTAATGACTCTTCCCTGCTAGCCTCTCTATAATCTGATCAATAAAAGGCAGCGGGAATTGATCCTTCTTGGTGGCCCAGTTCAATCGTCTGTAGTCAACACAGATCCTCCAAGAAGTGGGTACCTGGGTAGCAATCTCCTCCTCAGACCCACTCACAACTGTAGTGATGCCCGTCTTCTTGAGCATCACATGTAATGGGCTAACCCATTTGGAGTCGGAGATGGGGTAGATAAAATCGGCGCTCCACCATTTCAAAATCTCCTTCATAACAACCTCTCAAAGATTCAGGTTCAGCCGCCGTTGGAACTCACGCTACGGCTTGGCGTCCTCTTCGAAATAGATATGGTGGGAGCATAGGGCCGGACTTATCCCCTGGAGATTGTCTACACTCCATCCTATCGCGTTGTGGTTCTTTTCAAGACCTCCATCAAACGAGATTCTTGTTCTCCAGTAAAATCCGCTAACATAATGACTGGGTGCATCTCATGCTCGCCCGCAAGGAACCTATACTTCAGCGACTGTGGCAAGGGCTTCAGCTCTGGACAACTGGGTGCTGGTAGATCTGGCCTCTGAAAAGTCTGAGTGAATGCGACCAAATCTGCATGGGAGAACTCTCGCTGAACCTGGAATTCCGGTGAAGACTGTTCTGATGGTGTGTCTATGCTCTGAATGGAATCAGTCTCCACCCTAGTTGTTGGCTCTATGGAAATCAGACATGGGATCATATCATCAAACTCTGCCCAGTCAATGTCTGACTCCGAGGGATCTGAATCTGAATAAGAATCAACTGCCTCGCCCTCCTGAACGCGATCTGCTGCGTGAACTGTATCTTGTACCAGGAATGTGCTCTCCAAGCTCTCCTCTATTGGAATCTGTACATCAACGGACTCTGAGGGTTCGTTTGGTTGCAGGGTTGGGCAGGGTTGGGTACTATTCACAGGGCTGGGTGAATAGTAAACTGTGAGGATGGGGTACCCCTGTGAATAGTACCCAACCAACCCAACCCTGCCCAACCCCGCAACCAAACGAACCCTGAAGGTGAGAGGATGGCTCGTGAAGCTGGGTCTGACCAAACTGCCTCATCATCTGTAATCATAAAATCACAATCCTGCTGGATGTCTCGCTCTGCCTCTGTCATCTGCTCTGAATCGGTGAGAGGCTCTGAGCAAGTTGAATCTCGCACTCTGGTCTCATCGATCATCTCTATTTGTATACTCTCACCCTCGACGCGAAAGTACACCTTCTCGCTATCATGATCGAGCACTGCCTTGGCTGTGGCCAAGAACGGGCGTTCTAAAATGATGGGGGTATCGGTCACAGACTCAGGGATCTCCATGTCCAACACAACGAAGTCCATGGGGAATTTTAGGCCCTGAATTGTGACGACCATGTCCTTCAGCAACCCCTTCGGCCTCTTGACAGATCGATCAGCAAACTGAAGGACCGTCCTGCTCTGTCGAAGAGGACCAAACTCGAATCGGTCGATTAAGGCTACCGGAAGTAGGTTGATGGAAGATCTGTTGTCTAATAGAGTCTGATCGAACCTCTGCTCATGAATGTGACATCTAAAATAAGGAGCTCCTGCATCTAGCCTCTTAGCTGGCAGACGGTTCTGGATGGCGAATCAAGTGGCACGAGTGAGCACATGGATCTCTGACTGGTGGTTCCTACTCTTCCTGCGAATGGTAGTCCTCTCTCTAAGGTTCCTATAGAAGAGGGGGATGTGCTCTAAGGCCTCCTGTAGAGTCAGTTGTATATGAAATTTGTCTATCATTGGCTGGCTGAACTCTAACTGATGGGATTTTTTGGATTTTCTTTTTTGGGCCCCTTAGACAAGCGGAGTGCTTGGGGAAAGGGGATGGATGGGCCCTCCTCAGATAGAGGGTTAGGATCGGGTCCCTACTGCTGTGGTAAAGTAGAAGCCATACAAACATCTCCAAATAAAACAGATGGACTCACAAATGAAGAACCCTTTCCTTTATTATCAGAATGGTCCTAAGATACATCAAAAGAATGAAATGCAACAGGAATGGAAATAGCAGCATCAACACCGCACTCTGGCTCAGCATCTGATCTTGTGGCATCAGCACCACCTCCTGCATCTGGTGAAGTGACGGTCTCACTACCGTCAGCTGGATCAACGTCCTTGGTGGCGTCAGCACCACCACCATCATCATCATCATCACGAACGACATCAGCACCGCCCTCCTCCTCGTCTGGCGCTCCTGAAGCTGCATGGGGTCGTCGCTCAGACGAGGCACCGCCGGCTGGCATCCTACCGCTCCTAAGTGTAACAAAGTCAACATCAAAAGTGTATGCAGAAATATTGCCAAGTGAATCACTAGGAGTGGTAACCTCTGTAAACTCTACCTGCTCAGACTTCCTTTTGAGGTTGTTCGGGTTCGGCTCAATCTCGGTAGGTATGGCGGCCTTTTCTTTCACAATCTCTCTCATCTCCTGTCGAAACTCGTCCATCTCCCGTCTGAAGGTAGCCTGCTGCTCGGAAATGAGGCGGGCTAGATCATCTAAGGCCGGGTTCTCATAAACGAGCCCATGAAAACCTGACGGGTGGCCTCTCTGAAAATGAGGTGGTTGCTACTAAGAGTGAGAGGGATACTGCTGAGAATGATACTGCTGAGACTGTTGCTGCTGCCTCCAAGATTGTCCCTGCTGATAGGGATGAGGACCATGCTGCTCGTAATGCGGCTGGGGATGTGGTTGTTGCTGCTGTGGGAACTGGGGCTGCTGGTGCTGCTCTTGCTGTTGGCCGTGCTGGCCACCCTGAACTGGAGGTTGCTGCTGGGAACTGGTACCACAGGTCGACCAACGGAATCCGGGATGGTCTCATTGGATCCCAGACTAAGGTCGGTCATTACCAAATCCCGTTGACATCCATCAACGACTCCTGCTCGTAGCTGGGTGGGGGAAGAACTACCAGGGGCTGGTACGGCTGATACACCATCATCTGGATGTCCTGAGATGGTGGTGGCTGGACATACTTCTGTTGTTGCTGGAACGACTCCGCCTAAATATGGTGCACCTATCGGTAGTGGGCGGAGGGTTGGATCAAGTTGTTGCTGCCGGTATCTGCCTGTGACCTGAGACGGGGCTGAGAAGCCGTATGTGCCTCCTAGAGACACATGATCTTGGTCTTCAGGTCACTCAGCATATGTTCCACTGATCAATCCGCGCCATACCCTGGCACTACTTCATCTCTATCAACTTAATCCGATCCAACTTCTCGCTGATAATCCCCATATCAGCGGCTGTCGACTCTGCCTATGCTACGGCTGCTGATGATGTAGATGGATCGGCATCGACCCGTGCTATCCTCTGATAGGACACGGAAGTAGTGTGGGCTTCCTCTGTATGTACAATCAGGTCTGAGACATCACAATATAGTTCTTGGCCATCTCCTCATAGATAGCCTAGACCTGATCCTCATCCTTGGCAAAGTATGAACCCCCACAGGATGCATTGACTAGCCCCTGCAACTCCGGTGTTAGCCCGCAGAAGAAACTCTGGACGAGATTGGACTTGGATATATCATGATGCGGGCACTGATCTGTTAGCTCCCTGAAGCGGTCCCATGACTCATGAAATTGCTCATTGGGGAGCATGGAGAAATTGCTGATCAGGGCCCTGGCTGCATTCGTCCGGCCGAGTGGATAGTACTTATTCAAGTACTCGTTCCGAAGCTATTCCCATGTGGTGACAAATCTCCCTAAATGCTTCAGCCAGTTGGTTGCTCTGTCTAAAGGTAGAAAGGGAAGGCCATCATCTTGATGGTGTCCTCGTCCACGAGACGATTGTGGATAGTACTACAGATTATCTCAAACACCTGGAGATGAAGGTGCGACTCTTCTGTGGCGAGTCCGTGGAAGTGGGGAAGAAGATGAATCGTCTGAGGTGGGAGCTTGAAATCTCCCAAAATAGCTGGCAATACTATCCATCTGTGTGTGAGAGTTGCACTAAGATTGTGCAACTCCCTCATCGGTCGTGCATGTGCTAGCTGCGGTGACTGCTCAGGCTCTCTATCATCGGGAATATCTCCTCCTCCTCCTCCTCCGGCGGCTCTGCGCTGCTCTCTATCTGCTCGCATCTACTCCATCTCCCGACGCATATCCACCATGAATTCCCCTGATCCCGGATCTATCGCTGCATGGTCTCAAGGGAGGCTACCAGGGTGTTGTTGATGGTACCCTGATCCAATACGTATGTCTGGTTCCCGTTGGGTCCATCTGTGTGCTCCTCACTGCTAGCCACGGTCTCTGCAAAGGAAAAAGACCCAAAGTCAGGTGCCGATAAATCAACTGGTTGTTGCGGTATCTGCTTGGGCACCTCAGGACTGGTAGAAGGATGGTCGAGGGGGAACAGGGTGGAGTCGAACTCAGGTTCGGAGAGCGAGTCTCGGCTCTCGTGAACCAACCTAGATGAGCGGGCTGGAGTGCTCGAAAGCGATGCAGTCGGAGGCTGCCTAAGGGACCTCCGACCCATCATCTTGATCTGGGAGTGAAGGCGGATGAGATCTAGGAAAGCAAACAAGATTGGTCAAGCAAACCTCCAATACACCTACGTACTCAGAGCTGATGACCGTGGAGGTTCGGTCTTTTATCTTGTCAATTTTATTAGGTGATAAGCCAGACTTTCAGAGTGATTAAGCGAGATGTTGGGAATCTAACACCCTTAGGAGACTGTCCCGATCCAAAGCTAGATCATTCCCAGCCAGTATAAGTCGCGGATCGTTTATTGGCTACCCGATCAACTCGCTCTGTTAAGGATATCGCGACCCGCTTTACCGGAGACCAGAGCGATCCTCACTAGAGAACGACTAACTTGAGATCAGTAGTTTGAAGAAGGGTCGGATGTGGTTCTAGCCTAGGGTGCAGGTCACTCTCTCGCTCATCCAAACCATACAAGGAAGGGATTGCTCTCCCAAGATAATTTTTTGGTGAAGTGTTTTTTAGGTCAAGTTTGCTTAAACAGTCCCAATTTTATGGTTTTTGTTTTTAGGTATTTTTCAAATAAAACAATGGCTAACGAATTTTTCGGTTCTCCTAATTATTCTTACGTCCAAAAACAGAGGGAGAAAGCAAAAAAGCCGATGTGCGACTAAACACGATGATGCATGCAGAGTAAGAGATGCGTACCTGACTCTATCTCTCTATATGCAAAGCGATCCGCACATAAATTTAAAGATAGAAATAAACCTATCTAAATGATGCACGAGGAAATTAGCCTTAAAGAGATAATTCCTACTCGTGATGCACAATAGCTAACGGGTCAACGAGAGGGGTCGGGGTCCGATCTCTGATGTGGATCGGTGTCCGCCACAACGGATCCTGCCAGCGTTGTATACGGCCTCTAACGGCACATGACCCCTCAGGTGACCGAGTTAACTTTTTTATTAGTGAATTAATTAAAAAGGTCCAATTAATCGATCTATAGGAACATGCAATTAATTAGGGTTGGGCCTTAATAATTACGTCACAAGGCAAATAAAAATCCTAAGTCTAAGGCTAAAACCTTTGAGAATCAAAATAAATGAAAGCGATCAAAAACAAAACCGGTGAAAATCACGGTGAGGTCCCCCCAGCACACCGGTACTCAATGAAACAGACCCCGAGATATCCGCCAAGTTTGAGAGTGTCTGTCTGTCTTGTATCATTACAATAATAATAAGCAAAAATAAAAACCTAAGCTAAGCTAAGATAAGCTAACACTCCTGAACTTCTACTCCGACTCTCCTACGCTCTCCTGCGACTCGATGCAGAAACGAGCCGCCTCCAAGTCCCGCAGGTGCATCGGCTCTCCGAAGAAATCCACCCTCAATCGTCGGGCCCTCGCAAGAAAAGCCAAGCAAAAGTGTGTCAGTCCAACAGTTAATATAATAATGAAAAGAAAAACAAATAAAAGGAAAATAAAAAGAAATAAAAGCAAACAAAAACAAAAGTAAAAATAAAAAGAAAACAAATAAAAAGAAAAATAAAGAAAAGAAAAAGAAAGCCGAAAAAGAAAGAAAGTCGCAAAATGAAAAACCGACTACTAAGCCGTGCTCCCCAGCAATGGTGCCATTCTGATGACCCAAAATTCTCGTGATCCGGGTTATGGTATAAATGAAGGTCGTTGCGAACCGAACCACGAGGCTAAGTCAATCAAGAAACTCAAGACCACTAAAAATCAAAATCAATCAAGTAAGCACAAATAACGATCTCACTATTTTATTTTACCGAATATAGCTACCAGGGTCGAACTCAAGGAGCACAAAATGCATAAGCTACAAAGTAGTCGGGGATCCAAAAAAATTAAAGGGGTTAGTGGATTTTATGTTTTTCAAAAAAATTTATAATTTTTAAAATTAAGAAAATGTGTAAAAGAAATAAAAAATTCACAAACAAACAATTATTTAACACATCCAAAAGAATCAAAAAATTGAAATTAAAATATTTTTGGCTTTTTACAATATTCAAATGTTTTTGTTAATTTTCTTGGATTTTTCTGATTTTTACTGAATTTTCTAAAAATGAAATAAAAACAAAAATAAAAGGCAATGTACAGCCTGAATCTAAAGGCATATTAAAAATACTTAAAATGCCTATAAAATTCAAGCAGTAATTTTATGATAAACTAAAAATAAAAATCTAACTACAAAATAAGAAAACACATTTTTTTAATTTTTATGAATTTTTAATAATTTTTCTAAGGTTTTTAACGTTTTTCAATTTTTATGATTTTTATGGATGTAAATTCAACAAAAATTGGACTGAAATCAAAACAAGTCAAAACACACAAATAATAATTTTTTTGGAATTTTTAAAGTTGTTTTTAATATTTTTAATTGATTTTGAAACACAAATAGTGGCAATTTTTGAGGTTTTCTAATTTTTAAAAATACTAAATGGAAACAAAAAGAACCCAAAAATTCACATAAATTTCTACACCATGGCAGGAGCCATGTGTCTAAATTTCACAAATTTTGGATAAAAATTGCTATTTATTAAATCAAAAACAAGAGGCCCATCACACAGGGACTAATTTGCAATGAAAATATATTCCAAGGACCAGAAAATAACATGCTTAAAAAGTACCAGGTCCTAACTGCAATTTTTCCACAAATATCAGCACATGTCTAAAATCAACACATACAGGGGTATAAATGCAAATAGTGAAACTATAAATTCAAAATAAAACAGAACATAAGTCTAGGGTACTACATGCAATTATCTTACATAGCACGTGACGAAGCATGTGCTGCCACACAGGAAGGACTGAAATGCAAATACTAAAAAATGGAGGGGCACAGATACAAATAATCCTACTGTATATTTTTTATTTTATAGACTAAATAATAAATGGAAATAACTGCAGGGGTAGCGGAGCAAATTACCCAGGCGGCTCGTGCGACTCACGTGGGGTGACAGGTGGCACGCTCTGACTAGATGACGACGTACGGCTCTGGCGCTGGCAGCTGGCGAATCCAACGGCCTGACTGAGGTACGAACGTGGGTGTACAGGGGCCGTTAGATATCAGATCTAACGACCTGACAGGTGCAGGCTCTAGACGGCAGCGATGCAATCTGGGCGATGGGCGTGATCCAACTGCTGAGAAGGGTAATGGACGAACTCCGCCTGGGCGTAGTTCACCGGAGCATCGAGGGAGATTGGCGGCGCCGATGAACGATCGGACGGTGGCAATAGGCTCGTGTGGCTCCTCCGCGTCGGGTAGACGGGTCCATGAGGTCATCGACGGTCGGATCTCCTGGAAGGGGGCTGAGACCTGGGCGACCTCCGACGAAGTGGGTAGAAGGCGAAAGGGGGTGTCTCCATGCGCACCAAGACCTGCAGGGTAAAGCTCTCGCTCAAAGCACGGCTCCGGCCAATGTTATTGAAATAAAACTAAAGAGAAGCGACGACAAATGGAGTTGGGGGTTTCCGGCGAGTGAGGGAGGAAACCGATGACCTAATCTCGGCTCGTACAACCAAGATTTGGGTGGTCAGATCGTGGGAGAAGGGTGACGGTGAGCTGAGGTGTAGATCGAAACGGATAAGGGTGGCTGATGAGGCTCCGACCGACGGGTCGGAGCTGGCGGAGCGGCGGATGAAAGGCTAACTGAGGGACCTATCTGAATCCTGAGCTCCAGGGGATGATGTCGAAGGGGGTCGTCGCCTCGACCTCACTGTGGAAGGCAGGGGAGGCTCGTCGCAGTGGAACTCTGGCCCCAAAGCTCGAGCGTCGGCTGCAGTAGCCTTCTCCGACCACCAAAGGCCCAATCTGGTTGCTGTCACCAAGGGGAAAGGTTCTAGGGTAGAAGGGAAGTGTGTGGCATGAGCTCCCAACCTCGGGGGTCGAAGGAGTGACTTTATAGCAAACCCCAGGAAGCTGAAAGAATCGGAGCCTGTGCGTGAACCGGGGAAGATCTGCATCTCCCTGGGGACCCGCGAGGATCGCTGATCCACAGGGGAGAAGCGGGCGATGAAATCGGGGCAAGAGATGGCAAGATCCGCTCTAAAGAATTCAGAGAAGTCGGGTGCATGAGACGGATCCTGGTGCAGGAGGGTCCGGGAGGGGATGTTGACTGGGGTCAACATTCCTCCTAGACCAATCAGAAAAAAGTTTGGTCAAAAATATTTGCAAAATAATTTTAAAATAGAAAATGATTTAATTTTAAAAAATGTTCAAAAAGAAAAAATGTTTATTATTTTCTGAACTATTTTTTGTGATTTTTATTTATTTTTATGAAAAATAATTAATCCTATATATAGTATATTATAATATATACAAGTATAAAATACCTAGGTATTTATACAATTATTTTTATTTTCTTATTTTTATACAAATACCCCAATTTTTATATTTTATTTATTTACAACATATTATTAGGAGTATACATTGATTTTCATTTTATTTTTATGAGTTATTTACGAATGTGAGATAAATAGGGATATAATACATATATACATGTATTGTGTATGGTGAGAGAGAATTTATTTTATTTTTATTTATTTTTCTAATTTTAGTTTTTTTTAGAAATATATACAAGGGAGTAAAAACAATTTTTTGTTTTTATTTTTGTGAAAATAGAATATATATACATAGAGGGAATGTGTACAAGGTGGAGTGGCCCTATCTCTTTCTACTTATTTTATTTGGCGATCAGGTCCATTTTGGACCCTCACTTGGGTTCAGGTCACTCAATATTTATTCTAAATTTTTCTTTCTTTTTCTTTTATTCTTTATTCTTTTATTTTTGCACAAATACATGCAAATTATTAATATTTAACAAATGCGTGCTTATGGATAATTTATTGTATTTACAACTATATGCACGATGTTTTGCCAAGATAAGTAGATAAAATAAAAGAATAAAGAGTGATGAATGAGTATTCATCACCGAGTCTCTCGTGGTGGGGGGTGGGTCGTGGGTCACACGGCTTCCTAGAGGGAGGGTGGGTCTCGCAACTTCCAAGAGGAGGGGTGGGTCTCGTGGGTTGGGCAGCTTCCAAGAGGACCGGTGGGTCTCGCGGGCCTCTCTATGCGGTGGGTTGGCGGGTGGGTCTCGAGTTCCGGGAGGGGGGTTGGTCTAGGAGGAGCTCGGTGGCGGGAGCAAGGGGCGTGGATATGCAGGAGGGAGGGGGTTTCCAGGTTTCTAGGAGGAGCTCGGGGGCGAGGACAATGAGCAGGGGCGGACGTGGCTTCCATGGAGAATGGCATGTTATTATAACTAAGAATGAGATTCAGGAGCATTTTTGTTTTTTCACCAAAAACCGTCAAATATAACGGTGTATCAAACGGAATATAACATGGGGTTATGTCATGTAAGAGTTAACCATTACTCAGGGTTTCTCATGTAATTCGCGATTATTCAGGATTATGAATGTTCTTATGAAATTACTCAGGGTTATGGGTGTAAAAATCCCTCAAAAATTAGTGTTGGGTAGCCCTAATTTTGCTCTACATCAAAAACTTTTTATATAGTTTTATTGTGTTGTAGTATATTATTTTTCCATTATGTTTTATATTATTTATATTTTATTCATTTTCTCAGAAAGGGACCGAAAATAAGGTAGATATTACCCATCTCCATAGACATCACATCCAAAAATCTTTGAGAGTTATAGTGTCTAACTACCATTATCATAAAAATGTTAAAAACCTTACGAAAATCACCAAAAATTCATAAAAAAAACTAAAGGTGTTGGACTCTATTTTGAACATCTTTTAAGGGAAAATATCCTTATTTTAAGTATAAGTTGTATTTTTCAAGTTGAGCTCATGTTCCCTTTCAAACTTTTACTTGATTTAATTTTATTTTCTATTTTGTTGGCTTGAAAATATACAAAAATTTTAAAAATGTGAAAAATAAAAAATAATTTTAATATCTTTATCATATTTTTATCTCTTTTATTTTATTTTTAAAACCTTCTTTTACCTTGTCTTCATATATATTGGTGTTTGAAATCAAACTCTTTTTCATTATCTCATTTTAATTTATTAAAAAAATAAAATTAAAAATGTTTAAAACTAACATTAAACTGAAATTTAAATACTTAAAATAAAAATAATGTAAAAATATAATAAAAATCACAAAAACATAAAGACAATCTAATCAACTGAACTTAGGACCGAGTGTGTATTTCCCAAACTTGGTGAATTTGCTATCTCCTTGAGTTCATGCTTCTACTAGCTTAAAGATGATAATTGGTTTCCTTTTTTGGAACAACAAGTATGGCTTTCTAAAAATATACTGATCGACTTGTTTAAAAATAAACTAATGTCGTTGTAATGATTGGTTGAAATTCACAGAAAATTTAATTTTTTTTATTTATACTCCTAAACTAAAGTGTATAGCATTTAGTACGGGAGGGTCAAACTCAAGGAGGCAATCTGTTGGAAACTAGGGGAGAATAGTAGAAAATCAAGGCTTATCAGGCTTCCTAATTTTTATTTAATTTTAAGGAATTTTATGATTTTTATTTATTTTCTGTGAATTTTATATTATTCATTATTTTTGAATTTTTTTAATTTTTATTCATTATTTTATAAAATGTTTTGTAATATTTGAATTTTATTCTATTGTTTTTATGAATTTTTAGTTGGTTTTTAGGATTTTAATGGATTTTGTGTTATTTTTAAATTTAGAAATTAGGCTTTTATGGAAAACAGTAGGTTATTTTCGATTTTTAAAATAGTAGGAAGTAGAAAATATTTTTTTATTTTTATTAAAATTTATGTGAAATTATCTTTAAAATAATATGATGTGCTTTTTATGTGATTTTTATTGATGAGTTGTAAATTTTTATAGTTTTTATGTATTTTGTATTTTTTATTAGTTTTATTATTTCATTTTTTTTAGTTTATTATTAAAATACAATAAAATATGATACAGATAATTTTATTGGATTTTTAAAAGGGTTTTTAGATTTTTATGAATTTTAGAGTTTGTTATATTTTTATATTTTTAAAAGATTTTAAAAAAATAGAAAATCTTTTTATTTTTTAAAAACTTATTTAATATTATATATAGAGTAGAATACGATATTCATATGTATTTTTATTATGATTTTATATTTTGTATTTCATTTAATTGAATTATATTAGTATAGAGTATATATACAGTAACATGGGCGTATACATAATAATATGGGAATATATGAGCGTATGTAAAATAATAGAAACTTTAGGGTTTGAGCATGCAAAATGCCCAAGAAACACGTGATGTCCACGTGATCTCCACCAGTGCGGGACTGTATTGTCGTATGAAGAAGGCGTAGGGGCGTCTGTGCAATAATGCCAGGAAACACATGATCTTCACGTGTTTGGTTAACTGTGCAGGACATGCTCGCTAATCAAGAGGATCACAGGAGTTTTATTACAAAATTACCCATAAAATCAGTGACGTGTGTGTGAAGCACGTGCATCCCTTACCCGGTGGAGGATCTGATATAAGGTTGACACGTGGCGTGATCGGATCCATTCAGACGCACTTGATCGTGTAGCTCGTACTCGGTCTGGAGGTGTTTTATATGTAGCAGATCGAACGACTGCGAGCATGTCTGGAGTTGATGCTTCATTCTTCCCTAATTTCCCAGGTATGTAATCGGTGATGATATTCCTCGATGTACGGCGATGAATCTCAAATAAGACGCATAATGCTTCGTTCAAATGAACCCCTTTATTCTCATATGCTTGGATCTGCAGGCGGTTACACCTAGAGATGGACGGATGGTGTCGATCAGACAGGAGGGCTCCCCATCTCTAGCTACTTCAGATGTTATGTGTAGTTCCAAGAGTTTAGATCTCAATCAAATCGAGCGGTTATGATCCTTATTTGGTTGCGCTTCGTCACGACTTTGGTTTGCAATTGATTGATGATGTAGTTGCTTCACTTCAAATCCGAAGGCTTCCTGATGTGATTTATTCAGATCTCACTCTCGAGACAACTCTAATCCATGATTTGCTTGCGCAGGTGATTATCTTCCATGATCGGATAGCGAATCTCCAGGTTGTTGATCCTCTAAATCTCCAGATATTGTTCTTCATCCTAAGATGCTTATGCATGAATCCAGATGATTCCTGTAAGAAATAGCACGACTCGAGGCGGCGGCGTCGGTACGAAATACACGGAAAAGGTGAATGGAGGAACTATCGACAGTGGAGGACAAGCTTCGAATTCCGATGATCGGAGGGGTTAGGTACAGAGGATAGATGTGAAAACAAAGGGATTAAGGAGATGAATGCAATGATCGGATTGGTGGAATCGAGAGTTGTGACTTTGGATTTAATAAAAAATAGGAGAAAACAAAATAGAGTGAGAGAAGGAAGAGAGGAGTTGAGAAGAGAAGGGAGAGAAGTAGGAGGTAGGAACAAAGACCACTAACTTGGATCTACGACGAACAGATGAGTCACATGGGGAATCGGAGCTTAGTTGAGCTTCTGGTTGATAGCCTCTATGCATGGCGAATGAACGAAGGCTAAGCTCTTGGCTGGCAGAGATTCTCTTCGGAGCAGGATGATCTCGCCATGCATCTGATCAAGCTCGACTCCAGGCCCTCTCACTAACTGTCACTCAGGTGAAGGTGGAGGAGCTCACGATGGGTGAAGAAAATGGTGGAACCCGTCGGCAGGAGGGAGGGTGGACCTATATATAGGAACTATACTTGGGGCCCAAGGAATAGGATGTGGTTACCGACGACAAGTCCAGTGATCGGAGAGATCATTAGCAAACAGAGAGGGAGTTAGGGTACCGGCCTAATGACCGATCGGTGAAGGGAAGAGTAGAATATGCGGCGGTGTTGGAGGAGGAAAGGAATGGGGAAGAAGAAGAGAATGAGAAAAAAGAGTAAAGTAGGAGAGAGAGAGAGAAATAAGTAAAAATCAATCAATTAATTAAGTTAAATAATTAGATAATTTAATACTTATATTAATTTTAAAATAAATAATTAGAGAATTAATTACATAATTAGTAATTAAATATTTAATTAAAATTAATTAATGAATTAACCAAATAATTTAATGAATAACTAAATAATAATAATTAATAAGTAAATAATAAATAAATAAATAAACTAATAAATTATAAGTTAATAATTAAGTAATTTTAATTTGATAAAATGTTAATAAAGTATAGAGATGTAATATATTAAATAATAATAAATTACGGTACATTGTATAATATATATACAAATATGGTCCCGAAACCCACATTTTGCATATTAACTTCGATTTTAGTCATTTTGTAGATAACTAAATAAAACGAACTTTAAGACAGAGTTTGGCCAATTCGTAGCCTATATGGTCGAGTTATGAGGTCCGAAAAATTTACGTAATGGCTTCGTGTCTTCAGGATTTATTGGCATTTTGTCTTAAGTTATATTTTTATATTTTTCTATTGATTTTTAGAATTGTTTTAGAAAAGAAATTACGTTAAAAAGATTACAGTTAATTAATTAAAAAATCGAGAAGTATTTACATATAGTACATACATACAACGTGGCCAAAATGCCAAAATACACATGTCTTAATCTAATATTTTTTTGTATTTTTAAAAAATATTATTATTAATAAAACGAAGTTTAAAAGTGAGTTTGGTCGATTTGGAGTTTTTTTATAAATAGTTATGAACCTTGGAAGTCAGCTTTTATGGCTTTTTCTGTTCATTGTAATATTTTATTTTTATGTTGAATAATTTTTCTTATAATTGTATAAAATAATATATATTTTTATGAACAACTTTTGTAAAAGAAGTGTTTTGATTGGAAATGATCTAAGTGATAAATAAAATAAGTGAAATATTTACAATGTGAAAAATGTGTGAATTGTATTTTTGGTCTCGATATTCTGATATTTTTATAAGTTATGATCCTTATCTCCCCCTACTTATTTATTTTGACTACCAAGTTAATATTGACTTTGTCTAGTGGTTAGGATCAATTTGTATGTATTTTATATCTACAACTTTTTTTCTTTTATTTTTCTTTTTTCTCTTTATTATTTTATGTTGGATAAAATAAGTGTTAAATATATTAGCAAGTGTGATTAGAATTTTAATTAATTGGAATTAATGAGTATTTACATGCATTTTACCAAGGAATTTAGCCAAAATGAAAGAATAAAGGTGTTGAATCACGGATCCATAACTTTTTGCACTTGTTCCTTTGTCCTTTTTATCTATAACTTTACTTTGAGAGACCTAAATGTTTTAGTGAGAGAAATCAAAAGGCCTAATGGGGATCCCAACTTCTCCATGAGTTTTACTTAATCGAACATCACTCATGGCATCAAAGGAATAGTTAACTTGGACAAACAAAAGAGGTTCTTTACATCATAAATGCCTAAATTTGTTGAAGTCGTTTAGTTGTGCACCACTATCTGCTTGGCTTCAATTTGTGCTCAGGGTTTTTAGGTTCTTTGGTTGTGTTTGGTTGTATAAGCCACGATTTATGGTTCCTCTTTCACTAACTTTAGTCCATGTCTCTGTCTTTTGTGACTTGATCTCGTAAGGAATAATGATCAATATATTTTCTTCATGTTTCTACAAAAAAAGTCCCTATAAAACCCGATTCAGACAATGAGATCCCATCACTAATACAAAAAGATCTTTACGTGTGTTTGATAACGTCATCTTAGGTTGCTTATAAACATCGACAAAGTGTTATACACACATTAAAAAATGTCTAAATTTTTTGTCGGCGAGCCTTATTTGGAGAGAGAGAGTATTTTGGATGTTAATAAAGAATGTTAGATTAGCCTCAAATTTGAGGATGTCTAAAAATGTCACAAGTTAGTTATCTTAGTGGATGTTTTCAAAAAATATCCTTAAATAAATAATGAAGGTAGACGTTAATAAACATCGGTATATGTAAAATGTGGACGTTTTAGAGTGTCCACACCAAATAATATTTTTTATTCATTATTAAACATCGACGTCTTTGATTTCCAGCATGTATGGAAGTCATTCAAGGTCTATTAGTTGTTGTAAAATAATAACATTTATTATTACGTGCAATAATGGGTTAGCACGACGAAAATAATATCGAATGTGGATGTAGAAACCAAAAGAAGAGTTGATTCATCCATTTAAATATGAAATAAAGTCGCATATTAATTAAACATTACATGAAGTTCCAAAATTATTATTTTTAAATAAAAACCAAAAGAACATTAAAGATCCTATAAAAAAACCAAATTGTCTATGCGTCTTCTTTAGTCTCTATATCAGTATCAATACCACTAGATTTGTTGGCTCTTGAGCATACATGAGAAGCATCTAACAAAGAATAAGTAAATTAGGCATGGTAAAAAATGATATAAAATAGAAATACATTTTTAAATAATTTCCATAAATCAAAAGTTGAGAAAGCGATGATGATGATGGCCCACCTGTTAATGGATAATTCTTAAATATGCTAATATTCCAATGACTATTTGACAGTGAAGCCATGTGGATGTCTTCTTATTACTTGTCATTATTTGTGCCTCCAAATCCACCACTTTCTGTTGAAGTGTTGTCACATCCTTTTGAATGGCCTCCATTGTTCATCACATTTCCATAATCCTTTTCTTGATTACCTCCTCTTGATTGGATGCAAACCTATGACGTTCTCTTCTTTTAGGCGTATGTCACTGCCCCCTAACAATGAGACAAACAGGGCGTCCTTCATTCCATAGTACAATATTTGCTATTTTAGTATGGGTAGTGGGTCACCCTTCTGCATCAATTTTAGCACACATTACTACCATTGTAATATGTAAAAAGGAAAAATAAAAAGAAAAACTTACATGGTTAATTTAATTTATTCATCTAGGCATCTTACTAATGAATCTCCATCTCATCACCTTAATTCATTTATTTTGGCCTTAAATCCTTATAAAATGCATGTAAATACCATTTATTTCCTTGAAATAGCATTCATTATTAACCTATAAATATTGTATAACTACTAGCATTTAATCTCAAAATAAAATAATAAAGGGAAAAGAAATAATGTATTGAAAATAGAGAATTACCCTAAACCCCGAGACCAATTCAATATTGACTTGGTCAATCGAGAATAAAGTAGGGGGAGATAGGTCCAATGATTGTACAAAAATTCTCATAAAACCCCTAATTTTATTAACTGTAAATAAACGTTATTTCACTTATTTTATTTTACATTTTACTCACCTCAAATAAAGATTTGTTTCAACGTGAAACTTATACACATTAATGTATTTAAAATTAAATAATTAAATGTTAAGAAAAATAAGACACACTGTGATTGGGATACAATGATGAAAAAGCCACAAAATGAACTTCAAAGACCAATATCTACTCCATCTGAACTCAAAAATGACCAAATTCACCTTTATTGTTTATAAAATTAAATTATCTATCTAATGAAGGTGGTTTCGTTTTAAATGGAGTTAAGATGCAAAAAAGAGCTCTCTAGACCCCGTAAAACTATCTACTTGCGTATTTTATTCATTTAAACCTATAAACCCATTGTACTATCTACTTACATATTTTATTGATTTAACCCTATAAATCTATACCCAAAACCCCTATTAAGAGAAAAATAGAACCCCTATCATGTATAAAATAAACTTTGTAGTTGAGTAAAGATAATTTTTAATCCCCCCTGAAATAACGATTTTGTCGACGATCTAAAATATGTCTCACACAAGGCGGAGACACAATCGTTGTTACGACCCTCAAGAAAACCATTAAATTCGACAATTAATCCACAATGATAATTAAGCAATAAAAAGCAATGCGGAGTTAAATTTTATTTTATTTAACTCTATGTGTATATGGTGCAAGTATGTGTAGAGTGTCGAACACAAGGACCAAACAAGATAGATCGGGGTGATGATTGCGCAAATTGTGATTGTGAAATTATGTGTACATATTTTTTATTTGGGCTTTTTTAAAAAATATATATTTTTTCGATTTTACAATTTTGTATTTTGATTTCTAATATTTATGTTATTTGTTTTTCTTTTTATATTTGTATATTTGTATATTATCTTTTTCTTTTAATTTATATAAAAAACTTTATAAAGGATATAATATACAATATAGGTAAGGTAGAGATAAATATTAATAAAAATAGTCAAATTTAATAAAATAAAATCTTTTTAGGTTTGAAAATATTTTCCACTATTTTATAAATTTTTAGGAATTTTCGCTAATTTTTATATATTTTTAAAGTAAAAAAACCCTAAAATAAGGATAAAATAAATAATCAGAATTAAAATGGTGATAAAAATTTAAAACCATATAAAAAATTCTCCAAATTAAATTTATATATTAACAAAAATATAGAGAAAAATATAAAATAGAAAATACATTTTTTTGATTTTTAAGAATTTTAAAAAATTTTATAAAGGTTTTAGGGGTTTTTCTTTTTTTTGAGTTTTCTTTTACAATTTATAGTAATTTTTGGTTTGGAGGTTAAAAATATCTAAATGACCAAATATATTTTTTTAGGGCAATTTTTCAAAACGTTTTTATATTTTTTATGGGTTTTATATTGCAAATAGGGATAAAATAGGAAGTTTTTTATTTTTAATAAATAATAAGGAGGCTCAAAATTGAAAATAAAAAAATGTGCATGAAACTACAATGCAACATTAGTCTACATCTATTTTTTGAGATTTTTTTGAGTTTAATTGCTATTTAAAATAAATACAAGAAACAAAGAGAAAATGCAATGCTGGCAGGGGCATTATTGTAAATAACAGAAAGTACAGGGGCCTAGCAGTAATTTTACCAAAAATATAACACTTAATTAAAATGTTTCTGGACGAGCGAGGGTGATCAAGCGCCTAAATGCGAAATGAAAAGCAAGAATCGATTCCTAAATGTGAAATGAAAATCAATAATTGATTCCTAAATACGAAATGAAAAGCTAAACATGTGAGAAAAAATGGAGAAAACAACCACGACTGGCTAGGAAGCCAGGAAGAAGGACATCAACGGCGGTGCTCCGTCGGAGGTGGTGGAACGTGCCACTGACCTCGCCGACACACTCTAAGTGGCTGGAGGAGAAGCTGTCACCTTCTCCGGTCCAGGCACAAGGAGAGGGAGCCAAACAAGGTCAAAATGTGGTTCAAAAGAGAGAGGAAAGACAGGGGTGGTTTTTGTACAAGTGGTCGGGCGGCTCAAAGAACGATGAATAGCTGGCGATGCAACGATGCAATCCTCAAGGAAACCTTTGGGTGTGTAAGGGGGATCTACGAGGAGAAAAGGCGTAAAGGAGTCAACATGAAAGGATGAATGATGATGCATGTAGAAAATCGAGAAAGAGGCAAGAAACGAGGTTCTGATAATAACAGGAGGATGGCAGTGCAGTTGACTGAGGTCAACTGGCGCTGCGCCCTGGTTGGTCCATGTGGACCAACCAAGAAAAACCTCTTGGAAATTAATTCTAAAATCTATACAAAAGAATAAAAGATTTTGTTAATTATAGGTTATAAAATAAAAAAATATTTTTTATTTTCTAAATTATTTTATTATGATTTTTATTTATTTTTTAGAGGTCTAAAATTACAAGTTACTTTTTAGGGGTACATTATAGGTATATTCATCTATATATTAGACTTTTATATTTAATTTATATTTTCAATTTATTAGTTTAATTTATTATTTTATAAATTTACAACTTATTTTTACATAGTTAAATATATTTTTATTATATTTTTTGATATAATATATACACTTAAATAAATAGATATATTATTTATATAGGTATACTTATTGGTAATTCATCTACGTATTTTCTTTACATATTTCATTTGAGTATTTTCTATAGTGTTTTATTCTTGTTTTAATAGGTACATATATTATAAATAATATTCACAAAATTATAAAATTTTAAATTTGCAAAAATAACGAATAATAAATAATTTGAACATTTTAATCGAGTAAACTTTGCAATAGGGGGTCCAAAACCTAACTTTCACATCTTAATCCCAAAATATATGAAACCATTCATTAAATAGCTTATTAAAAGTTAAATACAATTAAAGTGATTTTGATCTATTTTGGGTTTTTATTTGATAGATATGGGTCTGGGAAGTTGGGATTTTGGAAATTTATTCAGAACATAACTTTTTCTGTGTATTATTTTTGTATGAAATCAATTTTGTATTTTTTATATTTTATTATCTACAACTTTCATGTTCAAAGTTTCTTGATTTGAAGATTAAAAAAATGAAAAGAAAAATAGGTCCTAAAAATAAATAAAAATGAATAACTAAAAAGTGAATTTTATTGGTATTTTGGCCCTTATCTCCCCCTACTTTATTCCGTGTCGACCTAGTCATCAAGATGCATAGGTCTCAAGATTTAGGGTCGTAAAATATCTTCAATATTTTATTTTTTTTCTTTTCTTTTCTTTATTTTATAATTTTGGCATTAAAAATAGTAATTTTTTCACATTTTGTACAATAATGCATGAATGCTAAAATGCATGAATTAGAGGTATTTACACGCATTTACTAGGGTTTTTAAGGCCAAATGATAGAATAAAGATGATGAAATGGAGATTCATCATCCCCCACATAGATAAAAGTAAGCAAAAAGGAATTAATTCTAACTCCCACAAGATAAAAAAGGTAAAAGTTCTCGAGAGGAAAATGATCATGTTTGGTCGTTGTACGTTGCTTACAACATGAAATAAAACAATCGTGAATCCCGAGTAACTGGACAAGGCACTAAAGTCCCTTAAGTAGTGATAAATCTTTCAATAAAATGGGTCCTATAGAAAGTCCATAGATTCCTAACCTCTAGTTAAAATAAAAAAGATTTATCCATTTATAATCCTCCTCCAATTGTGTTAATGGATCGTCCAATTGTAAATGGGGTCAGAGCACCACCATACTGATAAAAAGAATTCATTCCAAAGTCAAAAGAGCGATTGGTCTGCAAAAATAAAGGATTTTTAACTTTTGCTTTTATAATATTAATGAATATAAACTGATAGGATGCAAAAGGAGAAGAAGATCCATTGATTGGACTATTCTTTTCTAGGGTATCCCTTTTTATAACTTATTACTATGTACATAACCCCTTATATATACCTTGTTCTGACCATATTGCACTACGTATCATTTGATAACTCAAGAAAGACTTCTGTCTCTAGCTCAAGTATGTATGATTGAAAATGAAAGAATTAAAAAGATATTTAGATAAAGATAGATGTCAGCAACGATAACCAGAGTCATTCTTTAATAAATGATCACTATGGGTCAGACTCAATAGAATTTGATCCATTCTTTTTTCTGTCGTTAGGGTGGAGAATTGAACTAAGAATTCTCTTTCCTTATCATCAATCGAATCAATGTTCACGATCAATTTAAACATTAAGTTGAAATATGAGTTAAGTAATAAATCGAAAATAGGACTGAACTAAATAAAAGAATGAAAACAAAGCAAAATTTATGGAAGTACTACCTTTCATGCATTTTTAAATAGTTGTATATATTATTTAAAATATATTAGAATATAAATACAAAAAAAAGCATTAAAAATACATTAAAATGTATAGGTATATTATACATATAATGTATATACATATATTTATTTAAGTATATAAATAAAATCAGAAAAATAAAAAGTTAAAAATATGTATTTAAATATATTATAAATATAAAAAATATGTATATTTAATAATAAAAGTAAATATACAAAATAAAGATAAAAAGCTTAAAATATTGATGAATATACCCGTGAATATACTTGTAAAATTTAACAACTAATAAATAAGATTGTAAAAATAAATAAAAATCATAACTAAATACTATGTAAATAAATAAATAAATTTTATGTTTTGTTTTTTTCTAGTAAAATATGTAGACATTTTATTTTTATTTATTTCCCCCTTTTCTTGTTGTTTTTTCCGCCACTGGTCCTAGTTGGACCAATCACATGTGCCCGATAGTTGACTCTAGGTTAACTATCCTTCCCCTGTCGTATTCGTGTTAGGACTACTGGCTCGCCTCTCTTCTACATTTTCTTGTCGATGATCTTGGGCTCGAGACACCTTGGTTCCTTCACCAACATTGTTCACCTTACTCTGATCCATCACGCCATGCCTCTGAAAATACCTAATGAATATTCAATCGCCCAGAAATGTGTGATGTTCCCATGCCTTTCATTTGTCTATAAATAACCCCCAACTTCCTTTTTTGTAGTTTTGATCCATTCTTCACCTTTGCAACCCCAAAAGGAATTCTCGGGTTAGAGTCTTCGGTGACAACTAAGCCTCCACGACCTCTAGGCATGGATAAAGAGGAGGAAGAGGAGATCCATAGACTCGTTGGAGTACCTTCGAGCAGAGCTCTCTACTCTTTGGCCAAAAGGGTCAGGTACGGGCTTTTAGGTAGTGTTTTAGGTACAATTATGTTCATTAATGCAGATCTAGCTTTAGTTTAGTCTTATTTTTATTATTGTAGCGCAAGCTGGAGCTGCAAGCACCACACCCTGTTTCACCATGAAATCACCAGTTCCATCCCGCCATTTCACCACCATTTCAATCCTCAATGCCTTCTCCATCGAAACCCCCATCTTCCACCCTTGGTTCTGCAAGAATCAAGGTCAATGAAGCTTCTTCCTCCACTGTCGTCAGAGCTCCTCCGCCCATCCATATTCGCTTGCATTGCAGCTTTAGGAGGGTACGAGGTGCATCACCCTCACCCCCTTAACATTTTGGTGCGGGTTTTGAAGCATGAAGACGCGCCTGAAGCAGGATTTGAAAGAAGAATAGCTCCTCCAGGTCATCGAGCTTGAAGGCCCACCATGTCCCTAACAATGGGAAGTGGAATCATTTGAAGGCTCCATGCTGATGTGGGTGCGTTCGAGGAAGTTGTTGGGCTCATCGGAGAAGAAGGAGGTAGCCGAAGATCAAAGAAATCGATGATCGAGAGGATGCCAAAGCTTTGTTCTTTGCTATTCTTCCACATCACTCCATCGTCCTTGGATGAGGAGACATGCCCAGATCTAATCTAGGCCATTGAACATGAAGAGAAGCGATGCACACCTCCGCCACCCGATCAGATTAAGTGCGCCTACATAGAGCACTGCTAGCCGTCCATCAGCGCCTTTAGTGGGTAAATTGCTTAGTACCCCCACCACTTTTTGAATTTCTTAAACACCCTTGTAAAAATTAAATATTAAAGATAGTGTTATGTTTTTGTATAAATTTTAGGGACCCCCAAACTTTCTGAATATTGCACATAGGTCCTCTCGCATCACGTGTGGGTGATGAATCTCCATTTCATCACCTTTATTCTATAATTTTGGCCTTAAAAACCCTAGTAAATGCATGTAAATATCCTTAATTCATGCATTTTAACATTCATGCATTGTTGTGTAATTAGTGTATAAAATACTATTTAAATACCAAAATTATAGAATAAAAAAAAGAAAAGAAAAAGAATAAAATATCGTAGATATTTTATGACCCTAGACCTCGAGAACTAGAAATCTCGATGACTAGGTCGACAAGGAATAAAGTAGGGGGAGATAAGGGTCCAAATACAATTTTATTTATTCATTTATTCTTTATTTTCGGGACCCATTTTTAGTTCCACTTTTTATACCTCAAATAAATAAACTTTGTACATAAAAGTTGTAGATAATAATGTATAGAAAAATGCAGAATTGAGTTTGTACAAAAATAATAGTGTACAATATACATTCTAAATAAGATTCCAAAATCCCAACTTCCCGGACCCATATCTATCAAATAAAAACTCAAAAGATATCAAAATCACCTTTAATTATATATAACTTTTAATAAGCTATTTAATGAAGGTGATTTTATATTTTTTGCAGTTACGATGTGAAAGCTAGGTTTTGGATCCCTATTATATAGTTATATTGATTAAAATATTCATTTTATTTATTATTCATTTTTTTTAATTTTATATTTTCATAATTTTGTAATTATGATATATGTACATATTAAAACTAGAATAAAAACATCAAGAAAACAATAAAATAAAATACTTAGAAAATATATGGATGAAATACATATATTTATACCTATATAATAAATACATCTATTTATTTAAGTGTATATAATATATAAGAAAAATAAAATAAAAAATATATTTATGTATCTAAAAATAAGTTATAAATATATAAATAATAAATTAAATTAATAAAATCAAAAATACAAAATAAAATTAAAATACTTAAATACATAGATGATTATACCTATATATAGAACTTAAAAAGTAACTCTTAATTATAAAGCCCTAAAAACAAATAAAAATCATAATAAATTTCTTTAAAAATAATAAACATTTTTTTATTTTATAACAAAAAATTAACAAAATCGCTTATTATTTATTACATAATTTTTTAAAAAAATTTGGTGTGGTTTTCATGGTTGGTCCACGTGGACCAACTAGGCTTCTGCGTTAGTTGACCTCAGTCAACTCTCCGACCGAGGTCTGCTCCCTGTCAGAACTAGTGACTAGGTCTTCTTCTTGGATTTATCGTGGCCACATCTTGCACAAATTAATGTCGATGCCTTCATACTTTTTTCTCCTCGAACATCCCTCTTACACGCACAAAAGTATTGTCTCGAGGATTGAAGGAGCGATACGACAGATCTTCATCAATCTTTGAGCACCCGGACCTCTTGTACAAAACTCACCCATCGCCTTCTTCCTCTGTTTGAGCCCCCTTTTTACGAAGGTTTGGCCCTGTTTGTTTGTGCTCTGGTCCGGTGAGGTGACAGGTCACCTCCAGCCAACTGCAGCGAGGCCGGGTGAAGGATAAGGTAGCGCTTTCACCCCATCTCTGGCCAATCACCGTCGAGGTCCCTATCTCGCTGCTTCTGCAGCTTGAGGTCCATTTTTCTTCCTTTTTTTCTTACATTTTTATCCTAACCTTAGTCTTAGGATCCATTTCTCGCGTTTCTTTTCACTTTTTACCTGATCAAACACATGTCCGCCCCTCGCTTGAGCTCTCTCCAGCGAGCTTCCATCCACGTTGTTCTCTGCCCATATCACACGCAGGAGGGTCGTGGCAGTTTGCCTGCGACCCTCTTAACTTTTTTTGCAGGTCTAGGAGTTGAGTAGCAGTTGGAACTCATTTTGGAGGATCACTGAAGTACCTGGAGCTCATTGCTCTGGCAACCTCGTGCGTGCCCTCCAGTCCATACCAGAGCTTTTTGGATCTTCTAGCAATTAGTGGTCTCTAGCAAGAACATTGGGCGCCATTTTGGAATAGAAAGGAGCGCCGGAGAGGGGAGATCTCGCCAGGGGAACTGTGCAATGACGGAGTTCTTCCCCGTTCGTCGACCTGCCCTCGCCACCATTGGATCGTGAAGGTACCCCAGATCGAGCAGCCTCCGTTGGATGGCGCCTCGTCCTGACCTTATGATCCGAGCCTAAGATCTAATCCGCACCGTCAATCCGTGAAGGGGAATCACGCGACCAGAGCTTGACACGTGGATTAGTGGGATAGCCTGCACCGTTGGATCACACCTTGCGTGGGAATTTTGCAACTTCACCCTCACAAAATTTTGTATTTAAGTATAGTCCAAAAACATTCCTCTACCATTTAATATTTTTGAAATATTTGCAAAACCCCCCTCGACATCTGTTATTTGCAATCTGGTCCAAGCCACGTCACCTCATGTGACGCATCACGTGAATTGGAAATTTTTCAGTGCGACCCCTGGGGTATTTTGTATTTCGCTTTAGTCCATAAACTATTTTATTCAGTTATAACTTTTTGTGGAAATTTCAGTCCGACCCCAACTTTCTTATAATTACAAAAAGGTCCCCACCAGCGTAGTTCATGTGCTAGTGCATGTGGGTTTGGCATTTTTGCTGAAAGGCCCTTGTGGGTCTCGGAGTTTATAGATGGTACGAAAAGTTTTTAATTAAGTTATATATTTTTGGAGAAATTGTAATTTGGCCCTTGGACTTTCATCTATTTACATTAATACCCCTGTAAGTATTGCATTTTCTCTTTGTTGTCTCTATTTATTTTAAATATCTACATTGCTATAAAAAACAAAAAAAATAGATGTTTGCTTCTGTTGTACTATAGTTTCACAGAAATATTTTTATTTTGTAATTTGAAGCTTTATAATATTTTTAGAAAATCAAAAAATCCATTTTGTCCCTTTTACAGAAGAAAGCACAAATATAAAATATTTTTGAAAAAAAATCCAATATATATATTATATTTATTTACTTATTTTACAATTTTATACCAAAAATCACAAAAAAATATAAAAGAAAACTTAAAAAATATATAAACTCTAAAAACCTTTATAAAAATATGTAAAATCATAAAAATTCCAAAAAAATATATTTTCTATTTCAAAATTTTCTTTATATTCTTATTTATATATTAAAATTATTTTGTAGAATTTTTGACTTATTTCCTATTTTTAATCTCTATTTTAATTTTGAGTATTTATTTAAACCCAATTTTGGGGTATTTTCGACTTTGAAAATATATAAAATTAGAAAAAAAAACTCCTAAAATACACAAAAACAGTAAAAAATTATTGAAAATCCAAAAATATTTTTTCTTCTTTTTGCTTATTTTTTAATTTTTATATCAACCCTTGCTTATAGTGTACATAAGCTTATTATATATTTTAAAAGAAAAAAAGAATTAAAAATTATATAAAAATATAAAAAGAAATTTAAAAATCAGAAATTTAAAAATCAAAATCTAAAAATAAAAAAATCAAAAATAAAAAAATCAAAAATAAAAAACCCACATTAAAAATCATAGACAAATACTTTCACAATCATCTTAGTGTTTCATTGCCCCGATCTAGTCGTTTGCTCCATGTGTTCGACCGCTACATACTTGCACCTATACACATCCTTGTTGTAGAGTTATAATAAATTTTAACTCTACATCTGCTTTTCATTGCTTGATCATCTATTGTGTGTTAATTTTTTATTAACCTGGGTTTCGTCAGCGGTCGTTTCAGTGACATCGTGGTCTTGTCTTGTAGACTACTTTAGACGCTCGCAAAATCCGAGTTATCAAATGGCACAATTACCGGGGATAAACACCGCTTTGCTTGGTTTTCTGCTTGATTGTGATTGTTCGTCTATTTTTGTTTTATTTATTTTTCTTTTATTTGATATACTTGTTGAGTTGTATAACCTCCTTTCTTGTTGACTTTGTGTGAGGTATCAATGATCGAGGGAGGCACTCTACTCAAGGCGCCTGTGCACCCACATAAAGCTGGCTTCAGCTTATCGACCTAGCATAGAAGGGACTTAGAGAGATTTTTTAAGATCAAGCCCCATTTTCATTTATTATATTTATTTTGTAATTTAAAGTGAGAGAGAGAAATTATTGTAATATTCAGGACTCGACCACACTCTGCACACTTCACGAGGTCCAGTGCCTAAAGGATTGTTCCCTTGGGGTCCTCGTCAGTTTTTCTCATTGTTTTCTTCGCATTTTTTTGTTTTCCGGTTTGTTTTCTTTTGTTTTATGTAATTGAGCTCATAGCTTTAGGAACTGCTTGTCGATATTATTAGGTCCAAACACCTAATTATATTTGCTTGTTCCTATAATCTACTTTTTTATCTAGTCAAATTATAAATTTCTATTTATTTGGATTTGAGATCTAGCACCGAGAGAAGTGTTATACAATGCTTGCAGGATTCGTTGTGGTGGACACCATTGCACTTCAGAGACTGGACTTTTGGATCTCTCTTCTAGATATTTAGCATCTTGTTCTCCATGATAATAGCAGTTTCTCATCTAGGGCAATTTCATCGGCTTGCATTGCATATAGATAGGTTTCAATTCTGCTGAGTATCTTTGCATGTAGAGTGCTGAAGGGAAGGTGAGCATTTACGTTTTAGCATTCATCATCATTTTTTCCACTTGCATTGCTTTTCCGACTCTCCCTCTGATTTTGACCATGTAGGTGCTTAAAAGAATTGACTCCCCGCTCAGACTCATGATTCTCATTAAAAATCCAAAAAAAAGTGACAACAAATAAAATTGGTACTGCTAAAATTACTTGACCCTAAAAAATGACTAAAAAGAAAATCAGTGTCTTGGGACGAGTAATCCCCTCATTGTCTTCGCTTTTACTTGCTTGCGTATACACTAAGGTTAGCGCCCAAATCCCATCAAGCCAAACCTAAGTGATTGTACAACTTTTTGACTTCTCACCTAACTCTAAGACAAACAATATAAAAAGATCGTACTTTAGCGATCTTCACTATGTTGAGTAGGTGAATTGAGGGGTGTGTTTGATTTGTGTGAGCTTGTTTGTGATTGTTCGTGTGAATTATAGATCGCCTCTATGCATTTACGCCTTTTTTCTTCACTTCTCTTGATTTGACCATCAAGCTCTCCTGGTCAGTTTCTTTTGATTTCGAGATGGTCGACTGGAGCGATTTTTATCCGAACCTTGCGGACTCCTCGTACTCTCCTGCCGGTCCACCTCCCTTTTTCTAGGAGGACTTTACTCCTGATTTTTGTACATATCTACCTCAGCCACAATTTCATCCCTTGGATTTTTATCCACATTCACCTTCACAATTTACTTCACATCTACCAGAGACCGATCTATTGGAGTCACCACTCATGATTTCCACACTTGAGACCTTGACCCAGTT
The DNA here is from genome assembly GCA_037367405.1 of Ottelia alismoides. Classification (NCBI taxonomy): domain Eukaryota; kingdom Viridiplantae; phylum Streptophyta; class Magnoliopsida; order Alismatales; family Hydrocharitaceae; genus Ottelia; species Ottelia alismoides. The sequence goes on from JAZKJV010000265.1 coordinate 897,017, forward strand.
CATGGAGCAAATGAATTCGAGGACTGATGACCTCACCTACCTAAATCAGAGCCATATTGATGCTTCATGGTCTGATGATTTGAACTTGATTGAGGATTGTTGTGAGAGCTTGCTATCGCCAAAAATACAAAAAAATGAGAAAGAATAAAAATATGAAAAGAATTCAGGAGATACCTGTTTGGTTCAGACTGTGAGGAGAGGGCCCACATGCCAAATCATTTTCCCACACATCCACTCACATCATGTCCCATCTTTGACTCTGAGGATGCAACTGTACTGACTGCTCTTGGTTGTCCTCGTGTATATGATGATTCCGATCTCCTCCCTTGTATGGAGGAGATCCAAAAATTCAAAAAAATATTGATTGAACCCGAAGTGGTGGCCTCTATTCATGAGATCATTGATGCCCCACTTCACCAATCCATAACCCAATTATCTGCACCTCATCATAAGAAGAGAAAGCAGAGGAGCAGATCTTAGCGTCATATCTTGACCATGTCCACTGCCCATACCATCACACACCGTCCACTCTCTAAGAAAAGGAACACTGCCACACCTTTCATCAGCAACACCATCTCTGACCACACATGTGATCACACTCTCCTGGATGGCAGTGCTTCGATTAGCATCATACCCTTCTTGCTGGAATAGTCTCTTCACTTAGGGCCTCTTAAGAAAATCAGGATGATCGTTCAGTTTGTTGATGGATCAATAAAGAGGCCGTAGGGTATCCTAAAAAACACCGTCATTTGGATTCAGGGCATGAGCTACACTGTTGATCTTGTCGTATTGCCCATGGAGACCTTCGCAGGGGAGCACTCTCCAATCATCCCGGGACGACCTTTCCTCGCCTCTGCGAGGGTCGTTATTGATTATGGATCAGGAGAGATTCGCTTTCATCTTATTGACGAGAGCGAGTTGATCATCATTGTACCCACTGCTAACTAGAGACCTGCACCTGATGTGACCACTGATTATAGCAGACCCCGAGGACCATGACCTTGATGAGACTATCCGAGACTTTTGTTGTATGTTGGATTCGACTGGGACCCAAGAATTCCTACCCATGGATGAAGACTCAGAAAGAATGGATCTCGGAGTTCCTTCCTCTAGTGTTTGGTGTTGTGTTGATGACATGCGCGGGATTTACACGATTGATACCCTAGAGCGGAGGGCAGATTCAGAGACTAGACAGGGCGAACATGACTTGACACCTTTCACTGATGAGTTTGTTCTTGTTCACTTAGATTCAAATGAGACTGAAAAGGTTGAATTTGATCTTGTTGCTTTTATCCATGAATTCGGGCGTTTTAATGAGAATGATGATCTGGTTGAGACTGTAGAGGACGAACATGATTTGACTACTTCCACTGATGAGTTCGCACCCTTTGGTTTTGACCTAGGAGACACCTCGCAGGACGACTATGACATTACTTCTTCTTCTGATGATGAGTTCGTCCATTTTCACTTTAATATCAACGAGACACCCAAGGCCAGACCTAGACACACTATTTCCATTGATCCGTATGTGTCCTCTCACTCTAGGACCAATGAGGATCTTCACCAGGTCAATCCTAATCGGCTTCCGTCTACTGTGGACCCCGATATCGACCTCCACCATGTCTGATCTATTCCTAAATGGTCCCACAAGAAGGTTCGCTTTCTACATTCTTGATCTTGTGTACATCCACTCTACAATATATTCGCATTCATTTATCTCTGTCCATCTCCCATTTTGCTCATCCACCCCATTCTAGTGTTTGCCTTACTTAGGACGTACTTTGTCCTAAGTATAGGGGGGTTGGATGAGCTGAGTGTTCATTCGGCGTTCTGTTTCATCACTCTTGTTGTTGCCTAGACTTAGGGCTTCTTCTAGCCTAAGTATAGGGGGAGTGATTTGTACAACCTCTTCTATCTTCTTCCATCTTCATTTCTCTTTTCTTCTTTTCTTCTTTTCCTTTTCATTTTTCTCTTTCTATCGAAAAGGTATCGCCCCTATTTGTCAGTCTTCTATACTTAGGACATACTTTGTCCTACTAATAGGGGGTGTGCACCCCTAGATCTTCAATTCGTTGATCTCCTCCACTGTCTCCTCTTCTTGTCTACACTTAGGGGTATCTTACCCTAAGTATTGGGGGAGACTGTCTGAGTACGATTTGTTCATTACCACCCTTGACCCTCCCTGCTTTGTGTACAGTTGGCTATACTTAGGATTATTTGATTCTAAGTATAGGCAGGACGGTCGACTTCTCATTCGTTCATTCGTTCCTTATTCATTTATTCTTTAGACTTTCCTATACTCAGTATGATTTATGTCTTCTCTTTTTCTCTCTGATCTATGAGGAAATAACGCAAGCTAAGTATAGGGGGTCGTATATACTACGTATATACTTTAGCCATAACTCACACTTTCGTATTTTTCTTAATAATTAGGGCTAATAATATTGTTAAATTCATTAACAATACTTAATAAAAAGATGTTTATTATTCCTCAAATTCTTTTGTATTTACTAATTAATAAATCAGGTGAAAATATTTTTTACAAAATATTTGAAAAATAGTTTGAAAATATATTTGAAAAATCTTTTGAAACCTATTTAGAAAATATTTTTTAAATATTTTCAACTTTTGTAAACATATTGAGTTTTGAAAATTTTCTTTTATTTGTGTAAAATAAAAATGTTTGAAAAACACTTTGCAAATTATTTGAAAATGGTTGTAAAAATATTTTGAAAATCTACATATATTGTTTGAAAATCCTGTGCAAAATAATTTTCAAATGTGTGTACATGTTTGTAAATTAGTTTATAAAAATTATTTTGGACTATAGTTTCCAAAATTGTTTGCAAAATGATTTTCAAATAAGTTTGAGGAATATATGCATCACATTAAAATTCTTTATTAAACTGTATATATATATATATATATAGGATATCTTTCAAATGAGACATGGTCCTTCCATCCATATGGAAGGCCAACAATCTCAGCCATCCGTCTTTAATCGTGTGGTTGTCATTAATGGCATGTTAATTTTTTTAATAAAATTAATAAAAACCCATTTTGGTCTTTATGCATTATCTAAATATAGCATGTAATTAACGTCACATTAATTGAGGGCTAGGGTTGATCCCTTCAAAACATGAATTATTTTGAAATTAAAGGGGACGCCGCCCCTTCCTCTCTCATGGGTAGGCGACGACGATCTGGGGATGGATGAGCATGAGCCGTGTGGGATGCATATCCACGAAAGACTCCAGTTTCCTCTGTATGTGCGCCGACGGAGCGCATCAGGATTACTGCAAGGATGCAGGTATTCATCGCCCATCTCTATTTTTTTTGCTCTGGAAAGCGTGGTCAATGTGTTTAGTTGAGATAGATAATAAGCAACTTGCAATAGGTGGGTTTGGTGAGGCAAGAACGTACCTACTGCATCCTTCTCTTTTAATCTGTTTGATTACGTTGATGAATCTAGGATCTGTTTGATTACGTCGAGTGAGTGAAGCTTCTTAATCCGTTTCTTCATTTTCGTCTTCTGTTGCTCGCATTTTATTTCAGGAGAAGTATGGACGTCGACGGTGAAGCTTCTTGGACGACACGGCTCGCGCAATGGCTGGATGACACAGACGATTGCAACGAGGAGGACGTCGTCGACGATGACACAAATGACGACAAAGCAAAGACGAGGACAGGTATTGCGTTGGATCGTGCGATGGACATCTTATTGGCGGGATCGAGCGAGATCCTACGTCAGATCGTACGATGCACGCGGCGGCGTTGGAGAGGAGCATAAGGGAACACGAGAGGAGGAATGGACGCAGCATGGCAAGGTCTCGTCGACACAAAAATACAATATTGACATGCATTATACACTTTTTTATGTGTATTATACAATTTTGAAGTGTATTAGAGATATTTGATATGTATTTGTACGTATCAATTGAGTGCAAAATGACAGTTGTTGTTTTTTATGCGTATTGTATATTTTATGTGTATTCCACATTCTGGATATGCATTATACATTTTGAATGTGTATTATACATATTTCGGTGATATTTTGCTCATCCATTAAGCGTGAATGACTACTGCATTTTTACAAATAACTATAAAAATTCTATTATACAAAGAACCATACAATCAATACAAATAATTATGCATTAATTGGTAATATGAATTGTATTCTACAAATAACCATACATAATTTACAAATGGCTGATTAATTTTGAAAGAAACACAGTAAATACAAAAAACATACACTCGTTACAAAAGGAACACCAGATTCTACAAAAAAAGATATTAATATACAAACATTGCCCTACGTAATGTCGCCCAGAATAAAACTAGATATATTTTAAACATGGTAATGCAAAAAATACCAAAAATAAAAATAGCTAAATTTAGAATTTCGGAATATTTATTGACATGCATAATTAATGCGAAAGTTGATGACCAAAATACCCTTTTGGGCAATAAAATTGAAGTTGCCGTTGGATTTGAATCCGATGGTCCAGATCGTTGGCCTTCCTTAGGGATGGAAGGACCATGTCTCATATGAAAGGCCCCCTATATATATATATAATTGACCACTTACCCCCTTTAAATTCATAAACTCTAATTCTTGTAAATATAAGATGCATCTCCTTGTAAAGATTTGTACCTATTTTTGTCCAAAATCTTTTGTTTTCAAAAATCACAAAAACATTTGCAAAATTAAAAATACCAAAAACATTTTCAAAATCTTTTTGAAAATACAAAAAAATGCATATGCATCATCTTTTAAAAAATCCATAAAAAAATCAAAATCTTTGAAAATTGCATCACAAAAATATTTTTTTCATTGCATTTGCATAGCATTCGCATTTTTCTGATTGAGTTTGGTAACTGAATAAGTCTGAGTAAAGTCCGAAGATTGTAGCTTGGTTGGACCTTAAATCAACCTAATAACAGGAACCTTATAGGAGCTGGAATTGAGGTACTTCAGGTGTAGTTGCCTTAATACTTTAAGGATCACGAGACTTGGTTCAATGGATTCTTGACTAGAGTATTTCGGAGCACACACACGACTCTTGTTGATAATGACCTAAATTGGACACCTGCACCTTTCACTTGGCTCAACTCAATTGGAGTGGTGAGGGGATTAGATTTGCCAGTATGAGACGCACACAAGTGGAAACATTTGTCCACGTGTAGGGAGGGAAGTGCACCCCAACTTGATCCGGTGGCAATGATGACTAAAGACAGGAGAGTGTGTGTTGCAATAATGCTTCAAAAGAGGGATAATCTACTGATGAATCACTAATTCTCACTCTTTATTCTTTTATTTTAGCTATTTATCTTGGCAAAACAACATGTAAAAACCTGTAAATACAATAACATAACAAATTGCATGCATTTGTTAATATTGCATATTTATCATGTATTTTTGCAAAAATAAAAGAATAAAGAAAAAGAAAAAGGAAGGAGGTATTTAGAATAAATACAGAGTGACACAAATCCAATGAGGTCAAGCCTTAACCCGATGGCCAAATAAAATAAGTATAGAGAGATAGGGTCTACGTTGTATTGTGGATATTAACTATGTATACAAATAACTATTTTTGACAAAATAAAATTAAATCATTCTTTTCACCTCCTTGTATATATTTCTAAAAATAACATAAAAATAAAATAAATATCAAAAAAATTAAACAAAAATAAAAATAAAATTCCTTTTTCACTGTACAATACACATGTATATATGTCACATCCACCAATTATTTCATACTTATAAATAATTTGTAAAAATAAAAAAAAAATTATTTTGTACTCTAAAATTATATTGAAAATAAATAAAATATAAAATTGGAGTATTTATGTAAAAATAACAAAATAAAAGTATTTGTACATAATACATAGGTATATTATACCTGTATAAAACACTATATATTGTATATACGCTAATTTTTTAATAAAAATAATTAAAAAATTCCTTGAGAAATAACAAACATTTTTCATTTTTCTCATTTTTAATTTAATTTCATTTATTTATTTTTAATGTGTTATATTTATTTTTCTCTTACGTCTTGTCCTGTGGTGCGTTTTGTCCTATTCCATGCTCCTTCTGATTTTGCCACGTCAGAGTGTTGACTCCACTCAATGACTCCTTCCAGGTCGGGTCAGATCATCAATCTCTCCCCGTAGCCATTTCTCCATATTTTCATGCCCGGACCCGATCGCATCTGGCCCCGATTCTTCGCCCGAGCATCCTCCTAGGATCAGTGATCCTCGTGGATCCCTAAGAAGGCAATGATCTTCCTAGGGTTGCATGCTTTCTCTCGATTCTTCCAGCCCCTGGGAATCCTATAAAGTCTCCCATTCCGCCTCCGCAACCGGTAGATCGTTCCTCGCCCCTTCTTCCACCCCCAGAGACCTCCAGTTGAGTGACAGTGATCGGAGAGCACCTTCAGATTGAAGTTTGGTGGCATGAATCTCGTAGCTCAGCTACGTGGCCAGAGTCCTCTACTGCGTCTAGCCTCCCTGCCTTCCATAGTACGGTCGAGCCCACGACCCTGTCTCCTAGCTCCACTTGATCTTGCTGAGTTCATCAGCACCCTCATGTGACCATCTTATCCTTTCCATTTTCCATTCCCATCGAATCTTCCATTCCTCCCTATTGCAGTTCATCTGCTCTAACCACCCTATCAGGGCTTCACCATCCATCTTTATCAGTTCAAATCGACCCCTCGTTCCATCGCTCATCTTCTAAAGCAACTTGTTGCCTTGATTCTTGCTCATCGGAGCAGGATCAAGCCGGGTTTCTGATAAAGCTGAAAATCGGTTTCGTGGCTTTTTTAAGGGAAAACAAGGTCTATGTAGAAAAAGCCGCGAAACAAAAACGATCTCAACTCGTATCAAACAAATTCGGTTTTCGGGTCGAAAACCTACACTAATTTTTAAACCAGGTAAGTGTGCCTGGGTCGAACTCAAGGAGGCAGAATATAATATTTTGATTTTTTTCGTTTTATTTTTGCGATTTTATTTTTATCTCTTCTTAAAGTGATTAAAGCTAAAAACCCTTTTTTATTTTTTATTTTATTTGATTTTATTCTTTTCAAATTTTTATTTAATTTTCAAAAATGAGTTATTTTTCAAAAATATTTATTTATTATATAATAGGTGGATATTTTATAGATGGTAAAATATAATAGATGAACGCAGGTCGAGCAGCGAGCTCGAACAACACAAGAAACCAAAACAAAACGAATGCGAAAGTCGAAGAACCAAAACTCGACAAAAACACGACAAAAACTCACGAAAACTTAATACTAAGTAGATGGAGTAGTTGCGTAACTACCCTGAAGAAATCATCAAAAACAGAGGTCAAACGTGATCAAAACAACCCCTACAGCCCAGGGGCATAAGCGTAAAAAATCTATATAAAATGTTTTGCAAAAAGGTCCTCGCAGGGACTGTTCTGAAAGAAAAATACAAATGATTTACATTTAGGTCCCTATGGAGGGACCTAAATGCAAATATAGGAAAACTGGGAAGCGAGATATAATATCTGAAAAGCTTCCTGGAGTTAAGTTGCAAAATTCCCACCGTTTCGGAATTGACGGTCCAGATTAGAATTTCCTGGGCGTGATCTGACGTTTGTGCTCTTGCCACGTGTCGCAAGCCTGGAAGTCCTGGAGTTCTTGATTCTGTTGGACTCCTGGTCACGAGCGCTTGTTCTCTGAATTCTTCCGAGCTAACGCCGGCGATCTGGGTGCTCCGACGGGGCCATAGGGGTGGCTCCTCCACCCTCGAGCTCACCCACGGGAGGGTGTTGATGGCGGCGACTCGAAGTGGCGGTGTTCAACCAAGGAAGGTGGCGGTGTACTGCAATGGAATCTGTTCGTCTATTGGATGCGCCATCTTCGAATCTGATTTCTGTTAAGATCGAAGTCTTCTAGATGTGGAGAAATGGCTCCTGATGAAGTTTGATCTGCAAATCACAAAATGTCGTGCTCGATTCAAGAAGAATCGGCCAATGGTTGATAGAATTGCAAGCTTAAATCATGGAAAAAATAAGGTTTCCATTCTTCATGAAATCAAACGTGGAAATGGGGATGTAAAGATGAAGAGATTCGAAGCGAGTTTGAAGCGAATTGAGATGAAATTTGAGTGGGCGTTTAAGCTAAATGGTTAAGCGTCCTAATGACGCGATTAACCTCGCTAATATCTACACGAAGATCGAGGCGAAAATTCAAGGTAAACGAAGGAAAAGGTCTGTGGTTCCAAGGTATATTACTTGGAAATGGAGCTCGACGGTCGACCTTTGGCCGGAGCTAGACGCGCGCGTGGCGGCGATGCAAGGCGGCGGACCTCCTTGGAACCTCCTCCGATGTCTCCTCCTCCACGCGAGCTTGCTTGTAGGTGCTGTCACCACCGGAGCTAAGCGGAGCAAGGCTAGGAAGATGGGGAGTCGGGTAAACTGGAGCTGGAACTCAGGTAGTTGGAAGGTTAGTTGGCGATGGAGGATCTTTAGGGGTATTTATAGGTGGTTTGCGTGGGCTCCAAGCCTAGATCTAAGGGTTGGCGAGGTAGCTGGTAGTTAGAGGATGAAGATCAAGGGTTTAGGTGGTCGGAAGGAGTGATGGGTCGCGTGGGAGAAATGGAGGAAGGTCGCCGGTCAGAACAGAAAGGCAGTTCAACCTTCTTTGAAGAAGATGAACCAGGTGCTGACACGTGTCAGCACCTGGTTGGCCAGATATTCGAAATTCAGTATGAATTCACTATTAATTAGTAATTAAAGTTATTTTAATTAAGTATAAATTCAAGAAATGTAAATAAATTATAAATCTAATTTTTGGAGTAATTACTTTTAATAAATAATAAATATTATTTGAAATATAAATATTATATTAATAAATATGTGTATATAAATAGGTTTTGGATTTTTACTTTAATAAAAAAATAACTAAAAGTTAATTTTCTATTTTCTTAATTATTAAAATAATAAATAAGGTTTGTGGAAATTTTTATGGATTTTAATAAGTTAATTTACGTATTTTAATAAAATAGAGGTATAGGTTATCTAGTTCATTTATACCTATAATTTAGGGTTTTTGATTTTATTAAAATAATAAATATGCTCCAAAAATTATGAAATGATTTAGGGTGAAAATACAAGATCATGAAATAATTTAAAAATTATAAAATTGAGAAAACTATAAATAAGGTGTGTTATATAAAATAAATAGCCCAGAAACCCCGTTGTCTTTTGGTCCCAAAACCGACTTTTTGCAAATGGACTCCGAATTCGATGAAACTACCTTTATTAATTAGAGAATTTTATTTTATGAATTTTAAAGGTGAGTAGAGTGAAATTGGAGTTCGTATGAAGAAGTTATGATGTTCGGAAGTTGAGATTTTGACAATTTACAGGCTGAGTTTCTTGGCATATATACATGATAATATTTTTAACTTATTTTTATATTTTTATATACATTTTTAGAAATAATTAGGAGAAGAGTTTGGTAAAAAATATGTTCATATGGATTTATGAAAAATCTTTGAAGTTTTGTATTTAATAGTAGAAGGTGTGTGTGTGTGTGTTAATTTTATTTTTTTCTGGTTTTCTTTCCTTATCTCCCCCTACTTTTTGGTTTGTCGACCAATCCATGCTGACTTGGTCTCGGGGGTTAGGCTATAAATATACCTTACAGTTATATTTATATTTTAAGTCATATTGTATATATTTACATATATTCAATCTGTCTTTTCTTTCTTTTCTTGTTCTTTATTTATTTACATGATTTTGATGGTTAACAATGGACTTTTATTCATGAATGATGACTTATTAAAAGATGGAAATTAATGGATATTTACATGCATTTGTTAAGGGTTTTAAGACAAAATACGACAGAAAAGTTAATGAATCATGGATTCATCAGTTTCCTCCCTCCACTATGCCAGAGACCCAAGAGACCATCCCCCTACACTTATCTTATCTTTTTTTATAATAAACTTTCATCGGAGCTATGCATTAGGGCAGTGTACCTGTTGCCGGTGCAGGTATGCATAGAGACCTCCAGTTGGCCCCCCGGCTACTCATGCATAGTAGCTCCAGGCATGCCTCCACCGCGACAACCATCCGCCCTTTCTCCTTCCAATCGGAGCAACCCTCCTACTGCATAGAGCATTGTCGAGCATAACGAGCCCCTCAGATCCTTCATCGGACCAACGGATTCCTCTCCTCGCTCGATTGAAGGTCGTCTGGAGGCTGTTCTTCCAGCATCCTCCCTATCCTCGGATGGGTCCCACTTTTCCAGACACGATCATAGCCGCCCGACAGTCCCAGGTTTACGGTCGTTGGATTAGGCCTGACGCATCTACCCTGCACGTCTGCGACACCCTCTGCAGCTGTCAGATCTGCCCTCAGACATGGTTAGAGCCGTACATTAATGCAGGGTTCAGCATGTGCCACGTGCCTCCTCAGGGTATTTTGCATCTTCCACCCCTATACTTTTATGTTTTATTATTTAGTTCTGTAAATAAAGATGTAGTTTGGTATTTTTTCATGTGGACCCTTGCTCCTTCCAGTATTTGCATTTTAGTCCTATTTGTATGAATTTCAGTGCCGTCCCACGTGCTTGTCTGGTATATTTGCATATTTTATCATGAACTTCATGAATGCTATGCTTTGAGTAAAACTTTTCTTATAATTGCATTTATACCCCGGCGCGTGAGTTTTTGAGCATGTGCGTGAATACCCTGGGTTTTTGCATTATTCACCCTGAGTTTTTTATATATGTTATCAATTAGCCTGGAACTTTCTCAGCATTGCAATTAGGTCCCTGAGAACTATGTGCCTTGTTTTTTATCAAACAAATACCTATTTAACTCTAAAAATTCCATAAAAATTATTATTATCTCCTACTAACACGTAATATTTATAATAAGTTTTGTGAATTAATTTCGTATTGTTTGATATTTTCTAAAAATAAAAAATGCATAAAAATTATTCTGTCTATTTTATAAAATACATAAAAATTATAAAAATTGTGTTAAAAATTCCAAAAAATTAGTGTTTATTTGTTTGTTTATGATTGCTTTACCTCTAGTAGCATTTTTGTTTTTAAAATCATCATAAAACCATAAAAATCTAAAAATTCTAAAAAAACTTATAAAAATCATTAAAATTTCTAAAAAATAAAAAATAGGATTTTAATTTCTATTTTTAGACCTTTTTATTAGTTTTTCATAAAAATCACAACCAGGACATCAATGCACTTTTAGTATTTTTAATTTGCCTTTTAGTCCAGGTGTACACAATTTTCCCTTTTTGCCTTTGTTTGATTTTATAAACCGATATAAAAATTGAAGAAACCCCAGAAAATCACCAAAAATATATGAATATTTGAAAAACATAGAAATATTTTTATTTCAGATTTTTGAATATTTTTAACCTTAATAAAAATTGTCAAGGCTTGCTTGTGCGTGCTCAATTTCCTTGTTTGCTTATTTTTCCTTCTAGTCTAAATATCCAAAAAATTTGCAAATATAAAAGATAATAACAATATGCTTTTGTTTATCTGATCACGACTACTTCGTAGGTTTACTCGTGCTCCTTGAGTTCGACCCTGGTTGCTATACCAGGTTAAAATAAAATAGTGGATACCACTAACATTAATTTTGTGCTTTGATTATCTGATTCGAGTGGTTTCGATTTTTCTTGTTGAGAATGACTGAATGGGTTGGGTCACAACGACCTTGATCATTATTTGATACTTAACCCTAGCTGATCGTTCGCACACCAGAATGGCATCGTTTCCAGGGAGCATGGCTTAGTAGCCATTTTCAACCTTTTTGTTTATTTTTAACTCTAGTTGTTATAACGATTTTCTGACCCATTTCTGTTTCACTTTTCATGCGAGGAACCACCTGAGGACACTTTGGAGGAGATACACACTCGAGGAGGAGCAGAAGCAAAGAAGGAGGCAGTTATAGCTTTTATAGATTAGATAGAGTAGAGTAGTTTACTTTCAGCAGACTTCTTTATTATTGTTGTAATAATTTTGAACCTTGGACACTCTTCTCTCTTAGACTCTTATATAGGGGTCTATTTCGCCGAGCACCGGTGTGCCCAGGGACTTCACTGAGTTTTTCACTCGGTTTTTGTTTTATCGCAATTTTTTTATTTGATTTTCGAAGAATTTGGCCCCTAGACTTAGGACTTTTCTTGATTGTGACGTAAATAACTTAAGGCCCAATCCCTAATAGACTGGTTGCACCTATAGAGTGTAATTAGACATTATTAATAATTCATAATAAAAAGTTAACTTGATTGATTGAGAGGTCACATGCCGCTAGAGGCAGTATACATCGCGTGCAAGATCCTTTATGGCGGACATCGATCGGCATACAAGACTGGACATCGACCTCTCTCTCTCTCTCTGACCAGTTGACTATTGTGCTTCACGATCACTAGAAATTGCTCGTCTTAGGACTATTTTCTTCGTGCATTATTTAGATTAATTTTAATTTAGTCTTTTAATTTATATGCGGATCACTCTAAAATTAGAGTGCGGGCGACAGGTACGCATCTCTTACTTTGCATGCATCATCGTGTTTGATCACACATCGGCTTTTTCGACTTCTCCCCTTGTTTTGGACTTAAAATAAATCAAGAGATCGAAAAATTCATTAGGCATTTTTTTTGAAAAATACATAAAAAGTGAAAATTATTAAATTGGGACTGTTTAAGAAAACTTGACCCTAAAACCCAACTCACATAAAAACATTTGTTTTGGGGAGAGTCACCCCCTCATTGTTTGGTTTTCTTGAGCGAGAGAGTGATCTGCACACTAGGCTAGAGACACACATGAACTTCCATTAGACTACTAGTCTTGGGGTTAGTCATTCTCCAGTGAGGATCTCTCCGGTAACCAGTAAAGAAGACCGTGACGTCCTTAAGACATTGAATTAATCAGGTAGTCGATAAACGATCTGCAATTCATACTGGCTGGGAAAGATCTAGATTTGTGATCGGGCCAGTCTCTTGGGATCATCAGGTTCCTACGAGTTCGCTTAATCGCTCTGCAAGACTGATTTATCACCTAAAATAAAAGCGACAGGATAATCAACCGATCCTTTGCGATCATCAGCTCGTGTTGAGTTGGCGAATTGGGGGCTTTGACTTGGATTTTGTTTTCTTACTAGATCTCATCCGTACTATTCCCACATCACAAAAATGAGTCGGAGATCCTTTAGACTACCTTTGGTAGACCCGCTCTCAAGCACTCCACATCATTTATCAAGGGAGGTTCCAGGGAGCCTAGACCCGCTCTCCGAACCCAAGTATGATTCCGCCCTATTCCCCCTCGACCATCCTTCTTCCAGTCCTGAGGTACTTGAGCAGAGACCAACAAAGATATTTGTTCATTTAACATCACCTGAGTTCAGGTCTTTTGCCTTTGCAGAGACCCGCAAGATGGCCAGCAGTGAGGAGCGCACCGATGGATAGCCCCAGGGTTCGACCTATGTTCTAGATCAGGGCACCATCAACAACACACTTCTAGACTCCCTGGAGATGATGCAGAGACATATTAGAGATCAGGGAGCCTTTATGGTAGAGGTGTGCCACGAGTTAGCACAGATACGAGCCGACATAGACCAACCAGGAGGTAGAGACATCCCAGCACCTGGAGAAGGAGTTGATGGACACCCGAAGGATCAGCCAGAGCAAGCCAGATAGCCACGACCAATGAGGCAGTTGCACAACCCTGGTGTAACCCTCACCCATCATTGGATCTAGCTCCCTGAGATTCTGGGCAACTTCAAGCTTGGTCCCCAGATGATTCAGCACTTGCCCAAGTTCCATGGGCTAGCCACCAAGGAGCCGCATCTACATTTACAGGAGTTTGAGATGATCTGCAATACAGTCCACGACAGATTCGTGGATGAGGATATTGATGAGCCGCGAAAATTTATCTCCTAAATCCGAGTAAGGTAAAAATCACACTTGGGTCGTTGCGACTCGGATCTCGGAGAATCAGACTCAACAAGAAAAAGATAGAACCACCAAATTAAAAATAAAATCAATCACAACACGAAGCGGTCCTTGCTATTTTTATTAACCTGGTATAGCAACCAGGGTCGGACTCAGGGAGCACAAGTTGGCCTTGCGGCCTACAAAGTAGTCAAAGAAAAAGAATAAAATACAGGAAATGATTTTTTGATGGATTTTTATTGTTTTTAATTTTTTTGTATTTTTAAGAATGAGGAAAAATAAGAAAATGTAAAAACAAGCAAACACAACAATTTATTTAAACATCCAAAAATACTCCAAAAATTCAAATAAAATTGTTTTTATGTTTTTAATGTTTTTAAGTGTTTTGGGGATTTTTTCAGAATTTTTTAATTTTTATACGATTTTCTAAAAATCAAGAAATGAGAAAATAGAGGATCAATGTACAACCACACTTGAAAGATCCATTAAAAATATAAAATAGATCTATAGAAGTCTGAGGCAATTTTTATGAAAACTATAAACAAAAATCAAGCTCCAGAAAAAGAGTTTGTATTTTTTTTATTTTTATAGATTTTTTAGAAATTTTATAAGGTTTTTAACATTTTTTATTTTTTTGGTTTTTATAAATCCAAATAAGCCAAAAAGTTGACAGAAACTAAAATACACTAAAACTGACTATTACTATTTTTTTTAGAATTTTTAAAATAGTTTTTATATTTTTCTTTGATTTTCTAAGTTAGACAGTAGAAAAATCACTATTTTTGAATTTTTAAAATAGTAGAAAGCCTAAAAATGTACCAAAAATTTAAGGAAATTTTTACACAGTGGCAGGAGCCATATGTCCAAATTTCACCGAATTTGGATTTAATTTGCTATTTTATTCAATTAAAATAAGGCACACAACAGTCAGGGACCTAAATGCAAAGAAAAGTAGTTTCAGGACTAAACAATAACACAGATAAAACATGCAGGGCCTGTAATGCAAAAATCCTGCAAAACACGTGCATAGCACGTGGCTCAGACACGGAGGTGTAGATCTGTAATTCCTATTTATAAAAGATCAGACGGTAACACAGAGGAAACACAGGATAAAAGGTGCAAATATTCCAAAACCTCATGTGTCGATGCACGTGGCCCACATACACAGGGACTAAGTTGCAAATAGAAGAAACATAAAGGTCCAAAATGCAATATACCCTAATTAAAAACAACGTGCTAAAATATTTACAAGACTAAACAGTAAATGCAAAAAGAAGGGGGCCTAAGTGCAAATTACCCCTATTATTATCGGATAGAAGAGGAGGCGCCACATGCTGATCTGACAGCTGAGAATATAAGGTGCCTCTTCGTCTGGATGGATGGCCTGGATCGAGCCCTGAGTAGATCGGGCGGTGGCTGAAGCTCCGCAGATGAACGGCTATGATCAAGTCTAGAGCGGAGGGCTGATCCGATGGTGGAGGAGGGTCCTCTAAGAACTCGACACCAGCGAGGTTTGCTGGCCCAATGCGCACGCTGAGGACCTCCTCTGGAGCTGCTGAGATAGGGAACGTGAAGCTTGGACTCTTCCGCAGCTGATGCACTCCTCCGATGAAGCCAGGGACCACCGGAGCGGCCCGGTGACGGTGGAGGAGCGAAGCTCCTGTGCTCGAATGACTCGACCCCCAGATGGAGTCCTTTGACCTGCAATATAGTACAGAAAGACTCCTGGGTCGAGGGCAAATTGCTACGACCCGGTTAGGGGTGGAACGGATGGTCAGAAGGGGGCGGAGCGTGGTCTCCGGCGAGGCGACGGTGGAGGAGACTCGACTCTTAGTTTAGGGGCAAACAAAGTTGATCGGATGGGTGAAGAAGGTCGAGAGAAGTCTCGCGACGGTGAATCGATGATCGGATGAGTGAATGGATGAACAGATCGATGGGAATCGGTCGGCGAAGGCCGGCAACGCAAATGGGCGTGAAACGAAATTACGCGAAGCAAGAGAGTGTCGAAGTTACCTAGTGGCTGAAGTCGACTGTGGATGAGCTGGCGGAGCTCTGGGGGTCTTGGCCTCAAGTAATCGTCGGGTTCCGAGGCTCGACGCACCTTGCGGCGGCGCACGGCGATGGTTTTGCCGGATCAGTGGCTGGAGGCACCTCCTCCTCACTGCGACACGGCCCTCGGCTAGCTGTCACTATAGAGAAGGCAGTGGAGGTCTTGGGATGGGAAGGCGTAGACAAAAATAGTGGGGAATGTGCGGCGGAGGAGCGATCTTATACTGCTAGGGGTCCGATAAGAATGGGTCGGGCATGGCTGTTGGAGCTCAGATCCCTAGGAAAGATCATCGGGCGTGGATCAGGAATGGATCTAGTTTAATCGGTGCCCGGGGTTTGAGTGGATGGTGATCGGATCAGGCTGGGAAAATTCGGTGAAGTAGGGTCGAAAGCCACGGATCCGGGTCTGGTGGTCCTGGGGGTAGAGTTGACCGGGGGTCAACAACCCCCGTAGACCAATCGCAGGCCTCTAATTATTAAATATTTGGAAATTCAATTAAAATTATTAAATGACTTTATTTCGAAAAAGTTAAAATCATGAAAAATGTTTCTTATTTTTCAAATTATTTTCTAGTTATTTTTATTTATTTTTTTGAAAAATAATTTATGTATTTACATTATATTATTATTATATATATGTAAATTTACATATGTATTTTTTATTTTTATTTTATTTTTATATAATTATTCCAATTTTATAATTTATTTATTTATAACATAAAATTTGGAATAAAAAGGTATTTTTATTTTATTTTTATTATTTATTTACATAAGTTAAATAAATAGTTTTATATACCTATTTACATGGTATATGTACAAGGTAGAAAATGATTTTTAATATTTTTATTTTTATTTTTCTGATCTTTATTTTATTTTTATATATATGTATAAATTAACAAAAACACATTTTTATTTTTATTTCGAGGAAAATAAATTTATTTATATACATAGATATATATATATATACAATATATTGAGCCACCCTATCTCTCTCTACTTAGTGTCTTTTGCGGTCAGGCCCATGCTGAGCCCTCCCTTGGGATTAGGTCACTCAATATTTATTCTATATATTTCCATCTTTTTCTTTTATTTCTTTATTCTTTTATTTATGCACAAAAACATGCTAATTATGCATAATTACAAGATGAATGCATTTTGATAAATTATTCTTTTTACACAAATATACATGATGTTTTGCAAGGGTTTTGTAGCTAAAATAAATGAATAAAGAGTGATGAATGGGTATTCATCACCCCCCTATACTTAACTTTGCTAGTCCCTTAGCAAACACTTATTTGAAAAAGAAGTGAAAAAGAAAAGAAGAAAAAGAAAAAGAAGGGAAATGCAAGGATCAACAAGGTAACTCTATGACCCTAATATGGCCACTCTTTCCGCGAGGAGCGGGGTATTCCCTTCTAAGTTCAAGTACAACCGGCTCAAGAAGAGGGGGAAGAAGAGAATGGACCATGGCCAGTATAGCCATGTATCCTTGGGAGCTCAGCCAATGTAGCTAAGTCTCCCTGCTGCAAGCTTCATAAGATGGAACATGAGTCTCAAGCTTTGCTTATTGCACTATATACACTCCGGTGGGATAATCATTTTCTCTCAGACCCACCACTTTTTTGGAGTTATTTTTTTTTGCATTTTGTTGATGTGCATATAGACAACATATCTACAAAGTGCAACATATATACATAAGGAGTTTTTCCTCTTGAGTCAGTAGACTATCCCTCTTTTGAAGCATTATTGCAACCCACAACTCCTATTGTTAGGCCTCATGGCAACCAGACCAAGTTGAGACACACTTCCTTCATTAAAAGAAGAAGAGAGGTTCCACCTAGAAGTAATACCCTCATATGCTACCCCAAGTCAAGGAAGACTGCCTCCTCACCACCTCATCCGTAGAGAGCTCGGTGTAAAGTGCGGGTCCAAGTCAAGCCATTGTTTATATGAGTCATGTGTTTGTTGTTAAGTGCTCTACTTAGGCTCATCGAGATGACATATGATCATAGCCTAGTGGACTCAAAGAATTAAGTCACCATGGACCTGAAAAGTCTCAACCCTAAGCCCTATAAGGTTCCTCTTATAATTAGGTGGATTAAGATCTTAACCAAGCTCCATTTTCCAATTTAATTCCAGGCTAGTTTAAATGTCCACTATGATCCAGGAAAAAACTATAAAATTATTTACAAAGATGCTATTTACAGACTATTTATATGTGCAAAATTTTTGAAAAATGTTTTGAAAATATGGATGTATGCATGAATGCAAGGTTTTGCAAAATATTTACAAAAATTTACACAAGGTTTTTGCAAACTTTTGATTTTCAAAACATTTTAGAAAAAAATTGTACTATATACATAATTTTTATAAGAAAATATTTACATAATATTTACACAAAAAGTTTTTACAAACATATTTACAAAAATAATTTGTACACTAGCTATGTATGTACAATAAAAGAATTTTTATTTTAAAGGATTTTTTTATTTTTATGGATTTTGGGTTTTTAGCCATTTTTATTTATTAACACACTCACACAAAGTACGAGTTATGGCTAAAGTATATATGGAATATATACACACCCCTCTATACTTAGCTCGAATGATGTCCTCAGAGTCAAGAGCGATGAAGAAGACATAACTCGTGCTTAGTATAGGGAAGTTAAAAGGAAGGCTATATACAAAGACGAATGAAAGAATAGAAATGCAAGAGGATCTTGGGCTTTCCCCCTATACTTAGGATCAAATAATCCTAAGTATAGCAGGCTGTACATAAAGGGAAAGTCGAGTGAAGAATGTACAGGGTCTACCTCCCCTATACTTAGGGTAAAATATCCCTAAGTATAGGCAGCAAAACAGAGGTAAAAATGAATCAAAAGAAACTGAAAAGTCTCACATCCCCCATACTTAGGGTAAAGTTCACCCTAAGTATAGCAACGTCGAAGATGTAAATGGGGTGTTGGACTGAAGAATGTGTGATATGGACAACTGGATCTATACAAGTCGGGAGAACAGTGATAATCAGGCGTGAGATGCAATAGATGTGAGTCAAGAGACCACATCTCACGCAATGTGAATCGGGTCAATATCAACGACCCGCGGATCATGATCTAGATATGGCATGAGCCGCTGGCCGTTCACACGAAAGGTACTCTCAGAAGACAACTCAGATATATCGATACTCCCGCTGTCATGTACCTTTCTAACCAAGTAAGGTCCCTACCATTTGCTCTCTAGCTTCCCTGGGAATAATCTCAACCTAGCATCAAACAACCATACTCGATGTCCTGGCTCAAACTGCTTGTGGCTGACATGAGAATCATGCCACTCTTTCACTCTCTCCTTATACTGTAGGCTTCTCGAAAAGGTTGTATCACGAAGCTCCTCCAGGGCTGCTAACTCTACCCTCCTCTGATCTCCTACATGCTCTGGATCCAAAAGTATATTAGTAACAGCCCAAAGTGACCTATATCTCAGCTCAACAGGTAAATGGCACGGCTTGCCATAAACGAGGTGAAAGGGAGATGTACCCAAAGGAGTCTTGAAAGACGTCCTATATGCCCACAAGACCGAGTCCAAGAGCTGTGACCAATCCTTTCGGTCAGGGAGGATGACTTTCTGCAATATAGTCTTGATCTCCCTGTTCAACACTTCAGCAAGACCATTCGTCTGAGGGTGGTATGGAGTGGCAACTAAATGGTCTATGCTGAACTCGCTAGCAAGGGCCTTTACCTTATCGTTGACGAAATGAGACCCCCCGTCAGATATCAACACTCGAGGGACCTTGAACCGTGAAATGATATGCTTCCTTAAAAATATGCAAACAGTCCTAGCATCTGCGGTTCTGGCGGGGATGGCCTCAACCCAACGACTTACATAATCCATGGCCAACAGAATGTACTCGAATCCCTGACTCTTAGGGAATGGACCCATGAAATCGATGCCCCATGCATCAAAAACCTCATAGAAGTGAATGGGCTGCATCGGCATCATATCACGCTCTCCACAAGTGCCCATCCTCTGACAGTCAGTACACCTCTTCACGAACTCATAAGAGTCCTTGAAGAGGGTAGGCCACCATAGGCCGGCTTGGAGCACTTTCTGTGTCGTTCTCCTCCCAGAGTGATGTCTTCCTGCCTCAAGCTTGTGGCAGTAAGTAAGGACGCTGTGATGCTCCTCCTTAGGAATGCACCGACGCCAGATACTATCCCCTCCCTCATGATAAAGGACGGGATCCTCCCAATGGTAAAACATGGCCTTCGCGAGGAAGGTCTCAAGTTTCTGCCTGGGCCAATCTTGTGGAACTTTCTTGGAGACAAGATAGTTCACAATATCGGCATAACATGGGAGAGAGGCGATAGCAAGGATCGCCTCATCTGGGAAGGTCTCACAAATAGGCTCAGTCTTCTTAGAATCCTCAATATGCTCTAATCGGGAGAGATGATCCGCCACCACATTCTTGACGTCAGGCTTATCCTTAATCTCTATATCAAACTCCTGGAGTAGAAGGATCCATCTGGTCAATCTGGCTTTGGCATCCTTCTTTGCAATGAGGTACTGGATGGCGGTATGATCAGTGTAAATGGTTACTCTAGATCCAATGATGTAAGATCTGAACTTATCTAGGGCGAAAACTACGGCTAGCATCTCCTTCTCAGTGACTGTATAGTTCCGTTATGCGGCATCCAATGTACGGCTAGCGTAGTGAATGGCAAATGGGACTCTATATCTCCTCTGTCCCAACACTGCCCCTACGGCAAAATCGGAGGCATCCGTCATGATCTCAAATGGGAGAGACCAATCAGGTGGCTGGAGAACAGGAGCCTCTACAACACAGCTCTTGAGAGTCTCAAACGACGACAGACACTTATCATCAACAAGGAACTCGATGTCTTTTGTCAGCAGATCAGTCAACGGTCGGGCAATCCTACTGAAATCCTGAATGAAGCGTCGGTAGAAACCGACGTGCCCTAGAAAAGACCATAGCTGCCGCAAGTTGGATGGTGGATTGAGTTTTCTAATGACATCCACCTTGGATGGATCAACCTCCATGCCCCTGTTGGAGATGATATGGCCAAGCACCGTCCCCTGAGTCACCATGAAGTGACTCTTCTCCCAAGACAACACCAAGTGAACCTCTATGCATCGCTGAAGGACTCGATCTAGACAGTCAAGACAGGAGTCGAGTCCGTCGCCGTAGACCAAGAAATCATCCATGAAGACCTCCAAGCACTCCCCCACTATGTCCGAAAAGATAGACAACATGCATCTCTGAAATGGCGCCGGAGCGTTGCACAACCCAAATGGCATGCGTCTGAAAGCATATGTCCCGAAGGGACAGGTGAAGGTGGTCTTGTCCTGGTCCTCGGGCACGATGGTCACCTGATTATAGCCGGAGTACCCATCCAAGAAGCAATAATGGCTCTTACCTACCAGCCTCTCAATGATTTGATCAATAAAGGGCAGGGGGAAATGATCCTTCTTGGTGGCCTGGTTGAGTCGTTTGTATTACACACAGACCCTCCAAGAAGTGGGTACCCGGGTAGCGATCTCCTCTCCAGACTCACTGACAACTGTAGTGATGCCCGTCTTCTTGGGCACCACATGCAACGGACTGACGCACTTGGAGTCGGAGATGGGGTAGATATAATCGGCGCTCCACCATTTGGAGATCTCCTTCATGACAACATCTCGAAGGTTCGGGTTCAGCCGCCGCTGGAACTCACGCGACGGCTTCGCGTCCTCCTCGAGATAGATATGGTGGGAGCACATGGCCGGACTTATCCCCTGGAGATCGGCTACACTCCATCCTATCGCCTTGCGGTTCTTTTCAAGAACCCCCATCAGACGAGATTCCTGCTCTCCAGTCAATTCTGCTGAGATAATGACTGGGTACATCTCATGCTCACCCGCAAGGAACCTATACTTCAGTGATGCTGGAAGCGGCTTCAGCTCTGGACAAGTAAGTGCTGGCGGATCTAGTCTCTGAAAAGTCTGAGTGAATGCTACCAAATCTGCATGGGAGAATGGAAACTCTCGCTTACAATCTGAATCTGGAGAAGGCTGCTCGGCTGGATTGTCTCTACTCTGCATGGAATCATCCTCCTCCCTAGCTGTAGGCTCAGTGGAAGTCAGACATGGTATAAAATCATCAAACTATGCCCAATCAAAATCTGACTCCGAGGGATCTGTATCATACTCACAAAAATCTGTCTCGCGGTCAGGAATTGGGTCTGCTGCCTGACAAGTTTCCTGGACCAGGAATGCGCTCTCCAAGCTCTCCTCTGCTGGCGTCTCTACATCAATGATCTCTGAAGGTGAGAGGATGGCCTGTACAACTGGATCTGCCCAAACTGACTCATCATCTATGATCACAAAATCGCAGTCCTGGTGGATGTCTCGCCCTGCCTCAATCATCTGCTCTGAATCGGAAGTAGGCTCTGAGCAAGATGAATCTCTTGCTCTAGTGTCCTCGACCGTCTCTATTTGTTTACTCTCGCCCTTGATGCGAAAGTATACCTTCCCGCTCTCATGGTCGGACACTGCCTTGGCTGTGGCCAAGAACGGGCATCCTAAAATGATGGGGGTATCGGTCACAGACTCAGGGATCTCCATGTCCAACACAACGAAGTCCACGAGGAATTTCAGGCCCTGAATCGTGACGACAATGTCCTTCAGCAACCCCTTTGGCCTCTTGATAGATCGATCAGCAAACTGAAGGACTGTCCTGCTCTGTCGTAGAGTGCCCAGCGGTCGAGAAGGGCTGCCGGAAGTAGGTTGATTGAAGAACCGTTGTCTAATAGAGTGCAGTCGAACCTCTGCTCATGGATGTGGCATCTAACATATGGGGCTCCTACATCTGGCCTCTTGGCTGGCAGACGGTTCTGTATCGCGAAACAAGTGGCTCGGGTAAGCACATGGATCTCAGACTTATGGTTCCTCCTCTTCCTCCTAACTATGGTCCTGTCCTGAGTGATCTCTGGAGTAGAGGGATGTGCTCCAAGGCCTCCTGAAGAGTTAGCTGCATATGGAATCTATCTATCATCTGTTGGCTGAACTCTATCTGATGATTCTTTTTGGGATTTTCTTTTTTCTGCCCCTTACCCATGTGAAGTGCTCGTGGAAAGGGGATCACAGGGTCCTTCTCAGATGAAGGACTAGGAGAGGGTCTAGGCTGCTCAAGTCCGGCAGAATCCACACATACATCATCAAGCACTACAAATGGATCAGAATAAAATAAACCCTTTCCTTTATTTCCAGAAAAGTCCTGAGATACATGTACAGACGGAAAGATAACAGGACTGCAAAAGTAGAAACGGTGGCCTCAGTACCACCCTCGGCATGTCTATTCGCGGCATCAGTACCGCTCTCTGGCTCAGCAACTGCACAGGTGGCATCAGTACCACCTCCTCCAACTGGTGAAGCGACGACCTCAGTACCGTCGGCTGGATCAACATCCATGGTGGTGTCAGCACCACCGTCATCATATCTCGCGGCATCAGTACCACGCTCCTCCTCGCCTGGTGCTTTGGAAGTGGCATGGGGACGTCGCTCAGACGAGGCGCCGCCTGCTGGCATCCTACCACTCCTAAGTGTAACAAAATCAGCATCAAACATGTATACAGACAAATCACTAAATGAATCACTAGGAGTGATAATCTCTGTGAACTCTACCTGCTCAGACTTCCTCTTCAGATTGTTCGGGTTTGGCTCAATCTGGGCAGGGATGGCGGCCTTCCCTCTCACGATCTCCCGCATCTCTTGGCGCAACTCATCCATCTCCCGTCTAAAAGTAGACTGCTTCTCTGTCATGAGACGGGCTAGATCATCCAAGGCATGGTTCTCATAGGTCGGCCCATAAGAACCTGACGGGTGGCCTCTCTGGTAGTGGGGCTGCTGCTGTGGCTGGTGCGGGAGAGAGGGTACTGCTGGGGATGATACTGCTGAGGCTTCTCTTGCCTCCAAGATTGTCCCTGCTGATAGGGATGAGGACCATACTGGGATGACTGCTGTTGCTGCTGTACTGGGGGCTGGGGCTGCCGGTGCTGCTCTCGCTGATGGCCGTACTGGCCACTCTGAACTGGAGACTGCTGCTGGGAACTGGCACCTCCGGCTGACCAACGGAATCTAGGATGGTCTCGTTGGATACCGGGCTAGGGTCGGTCGTACCAAATCCTGTTGACATCCATCAACGGCTCTAGCTCATAGGGGGTGGCGGGAGTACTGCCAGGGGCTGATCAGGCTGGTAGACCACCATCTGAGTGTCCTGAGATGGTGGCAACTGGTAGTATGGATGCGACTGCTTGTACATCTCCTCCTGTACAAGGTGAACCTGTCTAGGCTGACTGGAGCGTTGGGACGAGCTGTCGCTGCTGCTCGGATCTCCTCGTGACTGAAGACGGAGCTGGGAAGCTGTCTGTGCCTCCTGGAGACACATGAGATGTGTCTTCAGATCACTCAGCGTATGTGCCATATGATCCATCTGCGTGATACCCTGGCACTGCTTCTTCTCTATCAATTCAATTCAGTCCAGCTTCTCGCTGATGATGCCCAGTTCTGCGGCTGTGGACTCAGCTTGTGCAGCTGTCGCGGACGAAGTAGAAGGACCGACATCGACGTGTGCTATCCTCTTATACTGCACGCTTTGTGGCTGGGGGCGTCCCTGAGTGTAGAGTCGGGTCTGGGACATCACTGTATAGTTCTTGGCCATCTTCTCGTAGATGACCCAGACCTGATCCTCATCCTTGTCGAAGTAGGAACCGCCACAAGATGCATTCACCAGACCCTGCAGCTCTGGTGTCAACCCGCAGAAGAAGCTCTGAACTAGGTTCGGCTTCGTGATGTCGTGATGCGGGCATTTGTCGGTCAGCTCTTTGAACCTCTCCCATGCCTCATGGAATTGCTCATTGGGGAGCATGGAGAAGTTACTGATGAGGGCCCTCGCTGCATTGGTCCACCCGAGTGGATAGTACTTATTCAAGTACTCGGTGCGGAGCTGCTCCCAGGTGTATACAAACTTCCCCAAATGCTTCAGCCAAGTGGCTGCTCGATCTGCTAGTGAAAAGAGGAATGCGATCATCCGGATGGTGTCCTCGTCCACCTGTCAGTCGTGGACGGTGCTGCAGATCATCAGAAACTCTTGGAGATGAAGATGGGGCTCCTCCGTGGCAAGCCCGTGGAAGTGGGGTGGATGCTGAAGTGTGTTTGGGGGAGCTTGAAGTCCCCCACGATGGTCGGAAGAACCACCCAGCTGTGTGTCTGAGTCGATCCGGGTTGTGCAACTCCCGCATCGGTCTCGGCTCTGCGGCTGCTGCGGCTGCTGGCTCATCTAGTCTCCATGGTCCGTCTCCGAGCTCGCACCGCTCACGGTCGGCTCTCAGTCTCTCCATCTCTCTCCTCATCTCAACCATGAAGGCTCCCTGATCTCGTATCTATCTCTGCATGGTCTCGAGGGAAGCTAACATGGTGGTGTTGATCATACCCTGGTCCAGTACGTATGTGGTCGTCTCTGCCCTCTGAGCCTTGGTGTGTTCCTCGTTGATGGCCATGGTCCCTGCAAAGGCAAAAGACCCAAACTCAGGTGCTGAAATATCAGTCTGTTGTCTCGCATCTGGCACTGGCATCTCAGGAATAGAAGAAGGGTGGTCAAGGGGGAACATGGCGGAGTCGAACTCGGGTTCGTAGAACGGGTCTGAGCTCTCACGAACCAACCTAGATGAGTGGGCTGGAGTGCTAAAAAGCGGTGTAGACAGAGGCTGCCTAAGGGACCTCCTGCCCATCATCTCGATCTGGCGAGTCTGGCGGATGAGATCTGGAAAACAACCAAGATGAGCAAACAAACCCCGGGTTCACCTACTCGACGCTGAGCTGAAGACCGTATGAGTTCGGTCAATTATCTTGTCGATTTTATTTAGGTGATCATGTCAGGATATCAGAGCAGTTACGTGACCTGTTAGGAATCCGACTCCCCCAGGAGACTATCCCGATCCCGAACTAGATCTTTCCCAGCCAGTACAAGCCGCAGATCGTTTACCGACTACCCGATCGGCTCGCTCTGTTGAGGATATTGTAGCATGCTTTGCCGGAGACCAGAGCGATCCTCACTGGAGAACGACTAGCCCAGAAGCAGTAGTCTGAAAATGGGTCAGATATGGCTCTAGCCTAGGGTGTGGGTCACTCTCTCGCGCAATCAAACCAGACAATGAGGAGGTTGCTCTCCCCAAGATAGATTTTTATGGTGAGGTGTCTTTTAGGGTCGAGTTTGTTTAGCAGTCCCAAATTTTATGGTTTTTATTTTTAGATTTTTTCAGATCAAACAACGCCTAACGAAGTTTTTGATTCTCCTGGTTATTTAAGTCCAAAAACAGGGGGAGAAGACGAAAAAGCCGATGCACGGGAAATCAATGATGTATGCAAAGTAAGAAATGCGTACCTAACTCCAGCAGTCTACATGCAAAATGATGCGCGCATAAATAAAAAGACTGAATATAAACTACCTATATGATGCACGCGAAAAACCGGCCCTAAGCAAAGCAGTTCTACACGAAAGAACAGATGACTAAGTGGTCAACAGGAGGGGTCGGTGTCCGGTCTCGGATGCCGATCGGTGCCCACCACAACGGGTCCTGCTAGCGCTGTATACGACCTCTAACGGCTCGGGACCCCTCAAGTGACCAAATAGCCTTTTCTTATTACTTTTATTTAGGTCCAATTACGATCTAATAGGTACATCCAAGTATTTAGGTGTGTGGACTCTAATTATTACGTCACAATCAATGAAAATTCCTAAGCTAGTGGTAAAAACCGCGTGAATCAAATGAGCAGTAAATAAACGGTCAAAAACTCAAAAAACCGGTGAAAAACCGCGGTGAGGTCCCCCGAGCACAACGGTGCTCGGCGAAACAGACCTCGCAATCACCAAGTGTTTCGTCCAGGTCCCTGTATTATTACAACAAAATAATTCTGCGAAAAATAAACTACTCTAAGTCTACAGCTATTTTACGGCTATTTTCGCGGCTATTCCGTGGCTCCCGAACTTCAGCTCGGCTCCTAGCGCTCTCATGTGGCTTCGTAGAGAAAGAAGCCGCCTCCGACTCCAGCAGTTGCATCGGCTTCCGAAGAAGCCGCCTCGGTCCTCGGGCCCTCATAAGAAACAGAAACCAAATTGTCAAACCAAGTTATAAAAATAAAAGAAAAGCTACAAAAGCAACTATATACAAAAATGGAAATAAAACACACAAAATAAAAAAGGCTAAAACAGAATAAAATAAAGGAAAATAAAATAAAAGAAAACAAAACAAAAAGAAAAAGAAAACAAATAAAATCAAAAAGCCGCGAAAAGCTGCTGAAAACCGAAAAGCCGCTGACAAAGCCGCGAAAACAAAAGCGAACAAAAATAAAAAAACGAAGACTACTAAGCCGTGCTCCCTAATAACGGCGCCATTCTGATGAGCCGCGAAAATTTATCTCCTAAATTCAGGTAAGGTAAAAATCACACTCGGGACGTTGCGACCCGGATCTCAGAGAATCGGACTCAACAAGAAAAAAATAGAACCACCAAATCAAAAAATAAAATCAATCACAACACGAAGCGGTCCTCGCTATTTTTATTAACCTAGTATAACGACCAGGGTCAGACTCAGGGAGCACGAGTTGTCTTGCGACCTACGAAGTAGTCAAAGAAAAAAAATAAAATAAAGGAAATGATTTTTTGGTGGATTTTTAATTGTTTTTAATTTTTTGTATTTTTAAGAATGGGGAAAAATAAGAAAATGTAAAAACAAGCAAATGCAACAATTTATTTAAACATCCAAAAATACTCCAAAAATTCAAATAAAATTGTTTTTGTGTTTTTAATGTTTTTAAGTGTTTTTGGGGAATTTTTCAGAATTTTTTAATTTTTATACGATTATCTAAAAATCAAGAAATGAGAAAACATAGGATCACTGTACAGCCAGACTTAAAAGATCCATTAAAAATATAAAATGGATCTATAAAAGTCTGGAGGTAATTTTTATAAAACTATAAACAAAAATCAAGCTCCAGAAAAAGAGTTTGTATTTTTTTGATTTTTATAATTTTTTTAGAATTTTTATAAGGTTTTTAACATTTTTTTAATTTTTTTGGTTTTTATAAATCCAAATAAGCCAATAATTTGACAGAAACTAAAATACACTAAAATGACTATCAATAATTTTTTTAGAATTTTTAAAATAGTTTTTATTTTTTTCTTTGATTTTCTAAGTCAGATAGTAGAAAAATCACTATTTTTGAATTTTTAAAAATAGTAAAAAGAGAAAAAATGTACCAAAAATTTAGGGAAATTTTTACATAGTGGCAGGAGCCACGTGTCCAAATTTCACCTAATTTGGATTTAATTTACTATTTTATTCAATTAAAATAAGGCACACAGTAGTTAGGGACCTAAATGCAAAGAAAAGTAGTTCCAGGACTAAACAATAACATAGATAAAACACGCAGGGCCTGGAATGCAAAAATCCCACAAAACACGCGCGTAGCACGTGGCTCAGACACGGAGGGGTAGATCTGTAATTCCTATTTATAAAAGATCAGACATTAACACAGAGGAAACACAGGATAAAAGGTGCAAATATTCCAAAACCTCACGTGTCGATGCACGTGGCCCAAATACACTGGGACTAAGTTGCAAATAGAAGAAACATAAAGGTCCAAAATGTAATTTAACCTAATTAAAAACAACATGCTAAAATATTTACAAGACTAAACAGTAAATGCAAAAAGAGGGGGGGCCTAAGTACAAGTTACCCCTATTCCTATCGGATGGACGAGGAGGCGCCACGTGTTGATGTGACGACTGAGAATATGAGGCGCCTCTTCGTCTGGATGGACGACCTGGATCGAGCCCTGAGTAGATCGGGCGGCGGCTGAAGCTCCGCAGATCAACGGCTATGATCAAGTCTAGAGCGGAGGGCTGATCCGATGGTGGAGGAGGGTCCTCTAAGAACTTGACACCGGCGAGGTTTGCCGGCCCAATGTGCATGCCGAGGACCTCCTCTAGAGCTGCTGAGATAGGGAACGCGAAGCTTGGACTCTTCCGCAGCTGATGCACTACTCCGATGAAGCTGGGGACCACCAGAGCAGCCCCACAACGGTGGAGGAGCGAAGCTCCTGTGCTCAAATGACTCGACCCCCAGATGTGGTCCTTTGACCTGCAATATAGCATAGAAAGACTCCTAGGTCGAGGAAAAATTGCCTCGACCCGATTAGGGGTGGAACGGATGGTCGGAAGGGGGCGAAGCGTGGTCTCCGACGAGGCGATGGCGGAGGAGACTCGACTCTTGGTTCCGGGGCGAACCAAGTTGATCGGATGGGTGAAGAAGGTGGAGAGAAGTCTCGCGACGGTGAATCGATGATCGGATGAGTGAATGGATGAACGGATCGATGGGAATCGGCCGACGAAGGCCGGCGGCGCAAATGGGTGTGAATCGAAATTACGCGAAGCAAGAGGGTGTCGAAGTCACCTAGTGGATGAAGTCGACTGTGGATGAGCTGGCGGAGCTCTGGGGGTCTTGGCCTCAAGGAATCGTCGGGTTCCGAGGCTCGGCGCATCTCGCGGCGGCGCACGGCGATGGATTCGCCGGATCAATGGCTGGAGGCACCTCCTCCTCACTGCGACACGGCCCTCGGCTAGCTGTCACTCTAGGGAAGGCGTAGCCAAAGATAGCGGGGAATGTGCGGCGGAGGAGCGATCTTATACTGCTAGGGGTCCGGCAAGAATGGGTTGGGCATGACTGTCGGAGCTCGGATCCCTAGGAAAGATCATCGAGCGTGGATCAGGAATGGATCTTGTTTACTCGGTGCCCGAGGTTTGAGTGGATGGTGATCGGATCAGGCTGGGAAAATTCGGCGAAGTCGGGTCGAAAGCCACGGATCCGGGTCCGGTGATCCTGGGGGGAGAGTTGACCGGGGGTCAACAATCCCCCGTGGACCAATCACATGCCTCCAATTATTAAATATTTGGAAATTCAATTTAAATGTTTAAATGACTTTATTTCGAAAAAGTTAAAACATGAAAAATGTTTCTTATTTTTCAAATTATTTTTTAGTGATTTTTATTTATTTTTTTGAAAAATAATTTATGTATTTACATTATATTATTATTATATATAGGTATATTGACATATGTATTTTTTATTTTTATTTTATTTTTAAACAATTATTCCAATTTTATAATTTATTTATTTATAACATAAAATTTGGAATAAAAAGGTATTTTTATTTTATTTATATTATTTATTTACATAAGTTAAATAAATAGTTTTAAATACATATTTACATGGTATATGTACATGGTAGAAAATGATTTTTAATATTTTTATATTTATTTTTATGATTTTTATTTTATTTTTATAGATATTAATAAATTAAAAAAACACATTTTTATTTTTATTTTTATTTCGAGGAAAATAAATTTATTTATATACATAGGTATATATATACAATATATTGAGCCACCATATCTCTCTCTACTTAGCGTCATTTGCGGTCAGGCCCATGCTGAGCCCTCCCTTGGGATTAGGTCACTCAATATTTATTCTAAATATTTCCCTCTTTTTCTTTTATTTCTTTATTCTTTTATTTATGCACAAAACATGCTAATTATGTATAATTACAAGATGCATGCATTTTGATAAATTATTCTTTTTACACAAATATACATGATGTTTTGCAAGGGTTTTGTAGCTAAAATAAAAGAATAAAGAGTGATGAATGGGTATTCATCAGATACCATCATGATGATAGAGTTTCCTTTCTCCCTGGTCGGCAGAGCAACCTACAGGCTGAAGCATTTAGGGAGATACATTACCACTTGGGAGCACCTCCGGACCAAGTACTTGAACAAGTACTGTCCACTCAGCCGGAACAATGCAACTCGAGCTCTGATCAACAACTTCACCATGATCCCAGCGAGCAGTTCCATGAGGTGTAGGATCAATTTCTTGAGCTCAATGACCAGTGTCCACACCATTAGATTTCTAAGCCCAACGTAGTGCAGAGTTTCTTTTGTGGGCTGACACCGGAGCTGCAGGGGCTTCTCAATGCTTCTTGTGGGGGCTCCTACTTTGCCAAGGATGAGGACCAGGCCTGGGCCATCTATAAGGAGATGGCTGAAAACTACACCGTGATGTTCCAGACCCGAGTCTATACTCAAGGGAAGCCCCTTCCACAGGCTGTGTCCTATCCGAAGATAGCATGGGTTGATGCGGGCGCATCCACTTCGTCAGTAGCAGCACAGGCAGAGTCGTCGGCAACTGACATAGGTATCATTAGCGAGAAGTTGGACCGCATGGAGATTATCGAGAAGAAACAGTGCCGAGGTATGAAACAGATCGACTAGTTGGCACAGACCCTCAATGACCTTAAGACCCAGATCATGCGTCTCTAGGAGGCACAGACGGCTTCTCAGCCTTTTCTCAGGTCACAGGCTGATCCTAAGAGCAGCAGCTCTCTCTAGCACTCCGCCCAGTACCGTCAGGTTCACCACATCCAGGCGGAGCCGATTTAGCCATTGCAGCAACAATACTCTCAACCACCGACATCTCAGGACACTCATATGGTGGTGTATCAGCCGAATCAGCCCCTAAAAGTTCTTCCCGTGGTCCCTTACGAGCAAGAGCCGTCGATGTAAGTCACCATGATTTTGTATGACTGGCTGTAGCCCGGGATCTGCCATGACCATCCCGGATTCAGATGGTCTACCGGAGGCACCTTGTCCCAACAGCAGCCTCTAGCTCAGGGTGGAAAGTTCAGCCAACAACAGCAGCAGCAACCCCAGTACTCCCACCAACCACAGCCACATTACCAGTCAGGTCCTTGTACCTACCAACATGGACAATAGTGGAGGCAACAACCTCAGCAGCAGTTCACTCAACGTCCCCCTCACCAGTTCCACGAGCAACCTCATTTCCAGCGAGGCAACCCGTCTGGTTCTCATGTCCTAGCCTATGAGAACCTGGCCCTTGACAATCTGGCCTGCCTGCTCTCAGATCAGCAGGCATCCTTTATGTGAGAGATGGATGAGTTTCACTAGGAGATGATGGAGATCATAAAAGGCAAAGCTTCCATACTCGCCCAAATCGAGCCCAACCCAAACAACCTCAAGAGAAAGTCTGAGCATGTACTGTTTACATAGACCGCCATTCCTACTGATTTATTGGGCGATATTTCTTCATAAATATTTGATGATGACTTTGTGACACTTATGAGTGGTAGGATGCTAGCCGGCGGTGCCTCGTTTGAGCAACGACATCATGATGAGCCAGGAGTGCCAAACGAGGAGGACATCGATGCTTATGCCACTGATGATGATGTTGATGACGGTGGTACTGAAGCCACCAAGCATGATGATCCAGTCGACAGAACTGAGGCCGTCGTTTCTCCAGATGCAGTTAGTGGTACTGACGCCACCATTCCAGTTGATGCTGAGCTAGAGCACGGTGCTGGTGCCGTGAAGACAAATGTCGTGTGTGGTACAAATGCCACCAGTTCTATTTTTGTTGTGTTTCCACCTGTTTCTGTATCTCAGTACTATTCTAGAGAGACCAAAAAAATTAATAAAGGAAAGGTTTCTTCATCTACTTCGAGTCCATATGTGATGCATGGTGACCCTTGTATGGATTCCATTCCCGCTCAACAATAGGAACCTCCTCCTAGCCCTCTATCTGAGGAGGGCCCAGCTATCCCCTTCCCTCAAGCACTCTGTTTGGCGAAGGGGAATAAAAAAGAAAATCCAAAAAAGAACCAGCAATTAGAGTTCAGCCAACAGATGATTGGCATATTCCATATCCAGCTGACTCTACATGAGGCACTTGAGCACATCCCTCTCTTACATAAGAACTTGAGAGAGAAGATCACTATTCATAGGAAGAGAAGGAACCATCAGACAGAGATCCATGTGCTCACCTGTGCCACCTGTTTCACCATCTAGAACTGTCTGCCAGCCAAGAGGCTAGATGGAGGAGCTCCCTATGTCAGATGCCATATTCATGAGCAGAGATTCGATCATACTGTATTAGACAATGGCTCTTCCATCAACCTACTTCCGACAGCCTTACTTGATCGATTCGAGTTTGGCCCTTTTAGACAGAGCATGTGTTGGCACGGGTTCTTCAAGGATCGATAATTATTAATAAAGTGGTCGTTGTTATCCCCAGAAATCCCGTGGCATACAAACAATTTTTTCTTTTTTTTTCTTCTCTAGATGTAAAATAATTACAGAAAATAATGTGGAGCAAGAGAAATTTTTGCTACTTATTTACATGTAAAGCGGACATGATCGAACTCAGGGAGGCTACAATTCCCGAGGGTTATTCAAATAATCGACGAGAAATCAATTAAGTGAAAAAGCAATAATCTCAAAGGCAAACTATCCTTGGTTTTTGTGGAATTTTTTATCTTTTTATTTTTTTAAAATTTTTTATTTCTATTCTTTTATTTTCTGATTTTCATTTTTTAGTGATTTTAATTTTGCAATTTTTTATTTTCAAAGGAAGAACGATATGCACAAAATAAGAACTACGCACACCAAAAACCTTTTGTATTTTTTAATTAGATCAAAAATGCTCAGAAAAATCTAGAGAAAATGTTTTTATGTTTTAAATATTGAAATGTTTTTGAGAATTTTTTGTAGAATTTTCAGATTTTTTGTATTTATCTAAAAATCAAATCGTGGCAAAAATTAGAGACAGTGCACAGCCTGGAGTAATTTGCAACTTAAAAATATTCTAAGTACCTAACTCCTGACAATTATTTTTATGATGAAATATATGCAAATATCTACAAATAAGAACTGAAATCAAGATTTTTGGATTTTTGTATAATTTTATGTGATTTTTATAATATTTTTGATGTTTTTCAATTTTTTTGGGTTTTGAAAAGAATTAATATGTGAAATTTGGAAAGAAATTCAAAGACAATGAAATAAAACTACTCTAATTTTTTAGAGCAATATTCAAAATTTTATGAATTCGAATTTCAAGAAAGAAAAGATACTGTTTTGATTTTTTTAAATAATATTAGATGATGACAAAATGTAATGAAAATTTTATGCTAGGAAGATAAGCACGCCAGGAGCATATCATAATTTTTGGGAGATTTATTGACCAAAGAAAACATTTATTTCAATATGGAAAGCAAGCAAAATCAAGTCTGTCAAATAAGGACTAAATTGTAATTTGTTAATGTTTTTGTACTAAACAAATAATAGAATTAAAATAAGAGGGAAATGTCATAATTTACCCAAAAGGGGGTGCGTTGCACGTGTTTGAAGTCTGAAGCAGGGGTCCTCCTGTAATTCATAGAAACTCCAGGGACTTGATAGTAATTTTGTTTTCAGCATAAGACTTGATGGGACACTTTGGTGGATCTGGAAACAACAGAGGGCTTCTTTTTAATTTTCCCAAATAAAATATGAATCACTTCTAGGGCTCCTCTTCAATTCTCCCTTCGTTCCCAAGCAAAATGAGAGATTCAGATGCGCCACCAATGGGGGGCTGACTGTCAGCCGTCGCCACCCCTAGAAGGTCGGAGAGGCGTAACGACAGGCTGGAGGCCGGCTGGGTTGCTGGAGCGGCTTCGAGCGGGTGGAGGAGTGGCCTCGCGCTTCCGCTGGGATGCGCGGAGGTAGCATGCGGCTAGAGAGGTGGCACGGTGGGTGCGCCGCAGGAGGTCGCCGACCCGCGAGAGATGAGAGTGTCGACGCGTGCTGGAGGCAGGCTTTGGTAGTAGGCGGATTTCGGAGGATGCACCGCGGGAGGTCCCTGACCTGTGCGGAGGCACGTTGGAGGTCAATGATGGTGGAGTCGCGGGCAGGTCGAACTCCTGGCCGAGGGCGAAGGCGGCGGTGGCGTTCCTCCCAGGAAGAGTGGCGGTTGTGCGGCAGATCCCGCTTGTCGGGCGGTTGTTCCCCTTTTTATTTTTTTTATTTTTTTATTTGTAACAGTAATCAGAAAAACTTTTTTTTATTTTTTTTGTAAATTCGAAGGAAATTAAAAATGAAAATAAAAATAAAATAAATTTTTTATTTTTTTATTTTTTCGATGATCTTGCAAAACAAATATTAAAGAGAAAGAAAACACTTTTTTTTAATAATTTTTTATTTTTTTATTTATAGAGAAATTAGGATGAGAGCATGATGACTCTATCCCAAAAATCAAAATGGAGATGTGGATGATTGCGGTTCCGAGGAAAATGGCGGACGGAACTGGATCTCCGACCACCGTACGTGGTCGGAGGTAAGAGATCGTGCAAGGTTGAAATAAACGCGGAGAGATCGAGAAAATGAGATGAAAACTCGAGTCGGTGGCGGATTAAATTGTGATGGTGTCGATTCTAAGATCTAGATAAAAAATGATGACAAAACAAATAGCAAAAAAGGAAATTAAGGTTAATCTAGGATAAAAATACGAAGAACATTATGGATCTCACCTTAGAAGCGGAAAAGACCTTGGTCACCTCAACGAAGGCCGACTCGCCGTCACCGGACGACTCGGAGGCTAGGAACCCTTCTACGACAAGAAGACTCTCGGATATTGGGCTCCTCTCACCAAAGATTGATCAAGTTAAAATGATGGAGAAGAAGCCATATAAACAGAAAAAATAATGGAGTTTGAAATTTGAACTTTTTTTGAATTTTTGGATGAAGATAAGAGATAAGAGAGAAAAACAAATGAGATAAAGATAAAAATAGATAAAAATATTTACAAAAATTAATTAATTTTTTGTATTTTCTTCACTTTATTTATTTCAAATATAGATGTTATTTTTTTCAACTTTTTTTGTAGTTAGTTAAGAAAATTAAATATATACATATGTTATATACATATATGACATTATATACATGAGTAAATGAGCAAATTAGTTTTTTTAAATATTTTTTTATTTTATTTTAAATAATTAATAAAAAATTATTACAAATATATACAAATACAATATGTACAAAATACATGGGAAAATTACACAAACCACCACAGAAAACCAACTTTTTACTCGTAACTCCGAAAATTATGAAAACACGACCATTTTAAAGATAATTTAATTTAGAATACAATGGAAGTGGGTTTGGTTCAATTTGAGTTCATATGGAACCGAAATAGGTCTTTCAATTAGTACTTAGTGGCTTTTTCCAAGTGTGGTTGCTTTTATTCTATACATGATTAAATTATGCAATTATTTTTATTAATTAGAAGATATATATTTACAACTTCTGTTTTGAAAATTATTTTGTTTGAGGTCAATTAATGTAAAATAAAATAGTGAAGTATACAAATATACAAAATAGACATTTTTTTATGATTTTCTGATTGAGGACCCTATCTCCCCCTACTTTATTCCTGATCTATCAGGTCAAATCTTGACCTTCTCTCGGGGTTCAGGTTAGCCTGTATCTATTACATATATACAATCTTCCTTTTTTATTTTCTTTATTTTTCCTTTCTTTCTTTATTTATTTATTTTAGGTTAAAATAATATACAAATATAAAATATTTACACACAGATGCAAGTTAGTAAGAATATGGAGTTAGTATTATAAACAGGTGTTTTATAAGGGATTTTAAGCTAAAATAAATGAATAAAGATGACGAATCGCAGATTCATCATCCCCCTATGCTTTACATTTGTTGGTCCCATAGCAAACACTTATTTGAAAGAATAAGTGAAGAAAAAAAAGAAAGGTAAAACAAAGAAATTAGGACAATACTATGTATTAAACTTATCTTCAAAAAGTTGTAGTTTGGAGCACTGTCGGACCTTTGGATTATTAGTGTGTCGGAACCTTAATGGTAGATGGATTTAAAACCTAATAGCCTTTAAGTTCTACAAGACTCCTAGTTAGGTCACCTCAATAGTCATGTCAGAACAAGTTTACATACACCAATTCTTATGACTATGAATCTTTACTTGTACGGTGTAAGTGAAGTATAGCTCCCCATCTCATAAGTAGCAAAGAAACAGCCTCCCTCGACAAGGTAACTCTAGTTCCCCGG
This sequence comes from Ottelia alismoides, assembly GCA_037367405.1. Taxonomy (NCBI): domain Eukaryota; kingdom Viridiplantae; phylum Streptophyta; class Magnoliopsida; order Alismatales; family Hydrocharitaceae; genus Ottelia; species Ottelia alismoides. The sequence continues at coordinate 934,066 of JAZKJV010000265.1, forward strand.
TCTTGCAACTCTTTCCTCGAGGAACGGAGATATTCCCTTCTAAGTTCAAGTACAACTAGCTCAAGAAGAGGGGATGGAGAAAAGAATGTACGGTAACCAGTGTAGCTACCTATCCTTGGATGCATGACCAGTGCAACCAAGTCATCCGCTGCAAGCTTGCAAAAATTTGTCTTTGAAGCTCTCATTGTAATTTATTTTTTTATCCTTGTATATACACTCAGACAGGCATTTTACTTTTCAATCAGGCCTGTCCACTTTTGGAGATTCTGCATTTTTCCATACTTCTCTTTTTTTTGAAAGCATATACAAGGTGCAACGTGTACATAAGAAGTTTTTCCTCTTGAGCCAATAGACTATCTCTCTTTTGAAATATTATTGCAACCCCACAACATCCTATCTTTAGACCTCAACATCGCTAGACCAGGTTGAGACACACTTCTTTCCCTAGAGGAAGAAGAGAGGTTCTTCCTAGATGTACTACCCTTGTATGCTACCCCAAGTCAAAAGATTCTGCCTCCTCACTACCTCATCCATGAAGAGCTACGTGTAGAGTGCTTGTCCAAGATAAGCCACGGTCTGAAAGAATCATGCGTGTGTTGTTAAATGTTCTACTTAGACTAATCAAGATGACATGTGAACATAGTCTTATAGACTCAAAGATATAAGTCACTAGGACCTGAAAAGTCTTAACTCCATTTCTTATATGTTTCCTCTAAAATTAAGTGGATTAAGGCCCAACTAAGCTCCATTCTTCAATTTTGTTCCGGACATATTTTAAATGTCAATACTATCATGAAAAATGCACATGCAAATGCAAGAAAATATGTACAATGCAAGGAAAGCAATTTTTTTGAAAAAAAATGATGCACATGTGAAAAGAACATTTTTTTAAACCATTTTCTAATTTGGATCTTTTTATGGATTTTTTTGGAGAAAAATGCAGATGTAAATAAAAAGGTTTTTTTTATTTATGCAAGTTTTTATAGATTTTTGGTTTTGTAGTTTTTTTTCAAAATGAAAAAAGGGTTAGTAAAATATATACAAGTATATACAATTTTTTGTTTTTTTTGTTTGTATGTTTTTTTTGGTTTTTTTATACACGTGTATTTTACAAAATTACATACATATCCCCCAAAATAATTATCTTAAAAAGTACGAGTTATGTCTAAAGTATATATATAATATATACGACACATCCCTATACTTAGCTCGAACTATGTCCTCATAGTGATTAGAGAGCGACAAAGGAAGACATAACTTGTGCTAAGTATAGAAAGTGAAAAGACTCCTATGCTACAATGACTCAAAGAAAAAATAAATAGAAGAGAAGTTGGCGATCCCCCCTATACTTAGGATCAAGTAATCCTAAGTATAGTAGACTGTACAAAAGGAGAAAACCGGTGCAGAGAATGTACAGACTCAAAAATAATAAAAAACGATATGAACAGCATCACCCCCCCTATATTTAGGGTAGAGTATCCCTAAGTATAGGCAGCAATAAGAGTGATGAATATGACAAATATGAACAACACAAATCATTCACCCCCCTATACTTCGGGTAAAGCACATCCTAAATATAGCATATATACACACATGGAAAAGGGGTGAATGATAAAATGGAAGATGAAAGAGTGAAATAAAAGGATATACAAAAGGAGTGGATGTACAAAGGCCAGGAAGGTTGAAAACGAACCTTCTTGCAGGACCGTTGAGGTATGGATCTAACAAGGTGTAGGTCGATATTGGGGTTATCATTAGATATGAACTGATCAGGATCGACCAAGAATGTATCCTCAACGGTTTCAGATTGTGTAGGACTAAACCGATTAGTGGAAGTAGTATGGTCATGTACGACTTGAGAAATCTCACAAATATCAAAGTAAAAAGGCTCGAATTCATTATCCAAAAAAGTAGGATCAATTTCAGCCTGGCGAGTCTCTACTGGATCATCTTTATCAAAAGTCCAAAATTCCTTTTATAAAAGCAATCAAATCAAATTTGGCCTTAACAGTCTCATATAAATCAGGGTGAGTAGGAACAGACTCATCAGTGGAAGCAGTCAAATCATGTCCATCCTATCTAGTCTCAGAATCTGCCTTCCTCTCTAGGGTGTCTATCGTGTAAATCCCCACGGATGTCATCAATACATCGTCACGTACCAGAAGGGAGAAGTACAAGGTCTATGCTTTCCGAGTCTTCCTCCTTGAAGAGGAATTCTTGGGTTTCATTATCATCCAACATATAACAAGAATCTCTGATATTATCATCGAGGTCAAATTCTTTGGGGTTGACTAACACGGGTAGGCTCTCATGGGATGCATATCTATGGTCAATAGTTGGTGTAGTGATCAACATCGCTCCCTGTATCAGAATGGAAGCGAATCTCTCCTGAACGATAATCAATAACGGCTCCTGTAGAGGCGAGAAAAGGCCATCCCAAGATGATTGGAGGGTTCTCCACAGGGGTGGAGGTCTCCATGGGCATTACGACAAAATCAGAAGTGAATTTCATGCCATGAATAAAAATTATAGTGTTTTCTAGAATACCCTTTGTACTCTTGATATATCCATCAGCAAATTGAATTATTATCCTGGTTTTCTTGAGAGGCCCAAGATGAAGAGAATGTACCATAGATAAGGGTATTATATTGATTGACGAACCACCGTCAAGGATAGTGTTATAACAAGAATAGTAAGATATGGATCAACTCACAAGAGGTGTGGTGGTGTTCCCTTTCTTAAAATACGTATGGTGAGAGATGGCGTAGGCAGTGGCCATGCTCAAGATGTGATGCTCAGATCTTCTCCTTCGCTTTCTCTTCTTGTGTTGAGGAGTAGATAAATCTGTCATGGCCTGTTAAAGTGGAGTTTTAATGATCTCATGAAGGGTGGCTACCACTTCAGGTTCAGCCAATATTTTTTTTAATTTTTGGACCTCCTCCATATAAGGGAGGAGATCAGAATCAACATATACACGAGGATTGCCAAGAGCGGTCTGTATAATGGAATCCTCGGGGTCAAGGTCGGGATATGTGGTGGATAGATGTGTGGGTAAATGATCGGGCATTTGGGTCCTCTCCTCACAAAATGAATCAACAATGTGTCACCCAGAATCTTTTTGGATTTTTAAAATTTTCTCATTTTTTTGTATTTTGGGTGATTGTAAGCTCTCATGATTATCCTCAAGTGAATCCATATCCTCAAACAGTGGAGCAGCTTTCTGGCACTCATTTATGATAAATAGATTGTTAATCCTCGAATTCATATGCTCCATCATCTGGTTCAGTGTCTCAAGTGTGGAAATCGTGAAAGGTGACTCCAAAATCCCAGTATCAGGTGGGTTGAATGAGGGTGGGTGAGAATCAGAGTTTGTCTCCTGAAATGATGGGTTAGGCGGATATGCACAAAAATCAGGAGGAAGGTCCTCCTGGAAAAAGGAAGATAGATTGGCTGGAGGGTACGAGGTATCTACGAAGATTGGATTAAAATAACTCCAGTCGGCCATCTCCAAAACAAAATACGGGATCAGGAGAACACGAGGGTCAAGACAAAAGATATGGAGAAAAATATGCAAATGCACGGAAGGATCTAGTATGCACACAAGCAATCAAACACAATAAAAAACACCAGTTCACCAACTCAACTCAATGTGAAGATCGTGAAGATTCAGTCAATTATTTTGTCAATTTTAGAGTTTGGTGGGAATACAATCTATCAAAGTAGTTAAAGCGAGCTGTTAGGAACCCAATGCTCCCAGGAGACTGGCCTAATCCCAAAGTTAGATCTTCCCAGCCAGTGTGAGTTGCGGACCATTTATCGACTACTCGATCTATTCAAGCTGCTAAGGACATCGCGGGCCGCTTTATCGGCTACCGGAGAGATCCTCACTGGAGAATGACTAACCCAAGATAGTAGTCTGAAAGGAGTTCGGGTGTGGTTCTATCGTTGTGTGCGTGTCTCTCTCTCACTACATACAAATTAAACAATGAGGGGGTTACTTTCCCCAAAATAATGATTTTTCCTTGTGTTTATTTTAGGGTCAAGTTTTCTTTAGCAGTCCTATTTTAGGCAGTTATCACTTGTTTAAAATATTTTCAAAGAATCTCCTAACGAGTGTCCAATTTTCTTTTTAACTTATGTGAGTGAAAACAAGGAAGGATATCGGAAATGCCAATGTGTGATTAAACACAATAATGCATGCAGGGGTTAGAGATGCGTACCTTGTCGCCACTTCTCTACATGCAAGTGATCTGCAAAGAATTGAAATACAGAAAAATAAACTAACCTATATGCACATGCAAGTGAACCATCCTAGATGATAGCTTCTATTAACGAGTAAGAACAAGATAATTTGACTAAGTCCAAATTACGCTATACTCTATAGGTACAAAAATTGTTGTTTAGGGTGTTTGGACCTAATTAATTACCTGGTTCAAGCAAATTAATTAAAGAAATCAATATGTAGCTCACGAAATATGCGTGAAACAAAAAAAATAAAGGCGATGAAAACAAAACCGGTGAGGTCCCCCACGTGCACTGGCACTTGGCGAAACAGACCCCGCAACAAATGAATGTTCGTTTATAGGACTTCAAATGCTAGAATAAATAAATGAAAAAAAAAATTTTTTTGGTCTCCTTCAATTCTTCTTCCCCTCTTCTCACGCTATCATGCAGCTCGGTGAAGAATCAAGCCTCCTCCGCTTCGCTTGGGTGCATCGGCTCTCCTAGGATCACCTCCTTTGCTCCACAGGCCCTTGCAAAAAAAAGAGATAATGTGTAAGAAACACAATTATCAAATATAAAAGAAAAAAATTGAAATGAAACAGTGAATATGAACAATGGAGTGAATGTGGAAAAATATACACAAATATATACAACCAAGAATAACAGGTCAAACCAAAAACCTAACTACCCTCACCGTGCTTCCCTGGCAACGGTGCCATTTTGTTGATAGAAAATTTGGGATTTTTGATTTTTTATTTTATTTCCCCAGCAACGGCGCCATTTTGTTGCCACGGGTTCTTCGAGGATCGACAATTATTGATAAAGTGGCCGTTGTTATCCCCAAAAATCCCGTGGCAGACAAACAATTTTTTTTTATTTTTTTCTACTCTAGCTGCAAAAATAATTACAGAAAATAATGTGGAGCAAGAGAAATTTTTGCTACTTATTTACCTGTATAGCGGACAGGATCGAACTTAGGGAGGCTACAATTCCCGAGGGTTATTCAAATAATCGACGAATAATTAATTAAGAGAAAAAGCAAGAATCTCAAAGGCAAACTATCCTTGGTTTTCGTGGGATTTTTTATCTTTTTATTTTTTTAATATTTTTTTATTTCCATTTTTTATTTTATGATTTTCAAATTTTTAGTGATTTTAATTTTGCAATTTTTTATTTTCAAATACAGAACGATATGCACAAAATAAGAACTACACACACCAAATTTTTTTTTTCAATTAGATCAAAAGCGCTCAGAAAAATCCAGAGAAAATGTTTTTGTGTTTTAAAAATTTTTAAATGTTTTTGAGAATTTTTTGTAGAATTTTCAAATTTTTTATATTTATCTAAAAATCAAATAGTGGCAAAAATTAGAGATAGTGCACAGCCTGGAGTAATTTGCAACATAAAATATTTTTATAGTCCCATAACTCCTGGCAATCATTTTTATGATGAAATATATGCGAATATCTACAAACAAGAACTGAAATTAATATTTTTGGATTTTTATAGAATTTTTTATGATGTTTATAAGATTTTTGATGTTTTTCAATTTTTTGGGTTTTGAAAAGAATTAATGCGTGAAATGTGGACAGTAATGCAAAGACCATGAAATAAAACTACTCTATATTTTTTAGAATTTTTAGAGCAATATTCAAATTTTTATGAATTTTCGAATTTCGGGAAAAGAAAAAGACATTGTTTTGATTCTTTAATAATATTACATGATGACAAAATGCAATGAAAATTTTATGCTAGGAAGATAAGCATGTCAGGAGCATAGCATAATTTTTGGGAGATTTATTGACCAAAGAAAACATTTATTTCAATATGGAAAGCAAGAAAAATCAATTCTGTCAAATAAAGACTAAATTGTAATTAGTTAATGTTTTTGTACTGAACAAATAATAGAAATAAAATAAGAGAAAAATGTCACAATTTACCCAAAAAGGGGATGCGATGCATGTGCTTGATGGATGAAGCAGGGGTCCTCTTGTAATTCGTATAAACTCCAGGGAATTGATAGTAATTTTGTTTTCAACATAAGACTTGATGGGACACTTTGGTAGATCTAGAAGCAACGGAGGGCTTCTTTGTAATTTACCCAAATAAAATATGAATCACTTCTAGGGCTCCTCTTCTATTCTCCCTTCATTCCCAAGCAAAATGAAAGGTGCAGAAACGCCGCCAATGGGGGGTTGGTTGTCGGTCGTCGCCACCCTTAGAAGGTCGGAGATACGTGACGACGGGCCGCAGGCAGGCTGGGATGCTGGAGAGGCTTCAAGCGGGTGGAGGAGTGTCCTCATGCTTTTGTTGGGATGCACGGAGGAATCGCACGGCTAGAGAAGCGGCACGATGGGTGCGCTGTGGGAGGTCGCCGACCCGTGGGAGATGAGAGTGTCGGCGTGTGCTGGAGGCAGGCTTTGGCAGCAGGCGGACTTTGGAGGATGCGCCACGGGAGGTCGCTGGCCCACGCGGAGGCACGCTGGAGGTCAGTGACGGCAGAGTCACATGCAGTTCGAACTTCTGGTCGAGGGCGAAAGCGGCGGTGGCGTTCCGCCCAGGAAGAGCGGCGACTGTGCGGCAAATCCCATCTATGGGGCGGTTGTTCCCCTTTTTTATTTTTTTATTTGTAATAGTAATCAGAAATTTTTTTATTTTTTTGTAAATTTGAAGAAATTAAAAAACTGGAAAAAATAAAAAAAATATTTTTTTAATGATCTTGCAAAACAAATATTAAAGAGAAGAAAAACACTTTTTTTAAAATTTTCTATTCTTTTATTTATAAACGAATTAGGATGCAAGAATGATGACTTTATCCCAAAAATCAAAACGGAGATGTGGATGCTTGCGGTTCCGTGGAAAATGGCGGACGGAACCGGATCTCTGACCACCGTGCGTGGTCGGAGGTGAGAGATCATGCGAGGTAAAAACGAATGCGGAGAGATCGAGAAAATGAGATGAAAACTTGAGTTGGTGGCAGATTAAATCGTGATGGTGATGATTCTAAGATCTAGATAAAAAAATTATGACAAAATAAATAGCGAAAAAGGAAACTAAGTTTAATCTAGGATAAAAATACGAAGAAAATGACATATCTCACCTTAGGAGCGAAAAAGACCTTGGTCACCTCGACGAAGGCCGACTCGCTGTCACCGGACGGCTCGGAGGCTAGGCAACCTTCTATGATAAGAAGACTCTCGGAGACCGGGCTCCTCTCTCCAAAGATTGATCAAGTTAAAATGATGGAGAAGGAGCCATAGAAATAGAAAAGATAATGGAGTTTAAAATTTGAATTTTTTTGAATTTTTGGATGAAGATAAGAGATAATAGAGATAAACAAATGAGATAAAGATAAAAAGAGATAAAAATATTTACACAAATTAATTAAATTTTTTGTATTTTCTTCACTTTATTTATTTGAAAATAAATGTTATTTTTTTCATCTTTTTGTGGTATTTAGTTAAGAAAATTAAATATATACATATGTTATATACATATATGACATTATATACATGAGTAAATGAGAAAATAGTTTTTTTAAATTATTTTTTTTATTTTTTATTTTAAATAATTAGTAAAAAAATATTTACAAATATATGCAAATACAATATGTACAAAATACATGGGAAAATTGCACAAATAACCCCAGAAAACTAACTTTTTACTCGTAACTCCAAAAATTATAAAAACATGGCCTTTTTAAAGATAATTTAATTTAAAATATAATGAAGTGAGATTGGTTCAATTTGAGTTCATATGGAGCCAGAATTGGTCTTTCAATTAGTGCTTAGTGGATTTTTCCAAGTGTGGTTGCTTTTATTCTATACACGATTTAATTGTGCAATTATTTTTATTAATTCGAAGCCATTTCTATTTACACATTTCATTTTGAATTTTTTTTCATTTGAGGTCAATTAATGTAAAAATAAAATAGTGAATTATGCAAATATACACAACACACAATTTTGTGGATATTCTAATTGAGGACCCTATCTCCCCCTACTTTATTCATGGTCGATCAGGTTAAGTCTTGACCTTCTCTTGGGTTTCGAGTCAGCCTGTATCTATTACATATATACAGTCTTCCTTTTTTATTTTCTTTTATTTATTTTTCCTTCCTTTCTTTATTTATTTATTTTAGGTTAAAATAATATACAAATATACAATATCTACACACAGATGCAAGTTTGTAAGAATATGGAGTTAGTGCGATATACAGGTGTTTTATAAGGGATTTTAAGCTAAAATAAATGAATAAAGATGATGAATCGCAGTTTCATCAGCAAAACAACCCTTCAGTTTGTTGATCGATCTATCAAGAGGTCGAAGGGGTTGTTGAAGGACGTGGTCGTCACAATTCGGGGCTTGAAATTTCCCATGGACTTCATTGTATTGGACGTAGAGATCCCTGAGTCTGTGACGGATAACTCCATCATCTTAGGACGCCCATTCTTGGCCACAGCCAAGGCGGTGTTTGACCATGAAAGCGAGAAGGTGTACTTTCACGTCGAGGATGAAAGTATACAAATATAAACGATCGACGAGACTAGAGCGCAAAATTCAACTTGCTCAGAATAGTATAATGACGCAGAGCAGACGATGGAGGCAGAGCAAGACATCCACCAGGAGTGTGATTTAGCTATCACTGATGATAAAGCTGCTTAGTCTGACCCAATTTCACGAGCCCTTCTCTCACCTTCAGATACTGTAGATTTACAGCTTATAGTAGAGGAGAGTTCGGAGAGAACACTCTTGGCCGAGGACACTTTTGAGGCTGACGACCGCGTTCAGGACAATGATCTTGGGATTCTGATTCAGATCCCTCAGATTCAGACACGGACTAGGATGATGTCGATGACTATTTACCTTGTTTGATTCCTACAGAGCCCACAACTAAGGTGGAGATTGAGCCAACACCGAGTACAGATACACCAGCAGGGCCATCTTGACGAGATAATCAAGATCAGTAAGCATTTTCACATTTATATCTAGATGAAAGCCATATTTGCCATCTCCCAGCTGTCTAGAACTGAAGCCTTTGCCGCAGTTGCTGAAGTATAGATTCCTTGCGGGTGAGTATGGGATGTACCCAGTCATTATCTCAACAGATTTGACTGGAGAGCAAGAATCTCGTTTGATGGAGGCTCTTGAAAGGAACCACAAGGAGATAGGATGGAGCATAACTGATCTCCGGGGGATAAGTCCAGCCCTGTGTTCCCACCATATATATCTCGAAGAGGACATGAAGCCATCGCGTGAGCTCCAATGACGACTAAACCTGAATCTTCGAGAGGTAGTCATGAAAGAGATATCTAAATGGTGGAGCGTCGATTTTATCTACCCATCTCCGACACTAAGTGGTTAATCCATTGCATGTGGTGCCCAAGAAGGCGGGCATCATTACAGTTGTGAGTGAGTCTGGAGAGGAGATCGCTACCCGGGTACCCAGTTGTGAGTGAGTGAGGGTCTGTGTGGACTACAGACGATTGAATCAGGCCACCAAGAAGGATCATTCCCCGCTGCCTATTATTGATTATATTATAGAGAGGCTAGCTGGGAAGAGTCATTACTGCTTCCTTGACGGGTACTCCGGTTACAATCAGGGGGGCATAGTGCCCAAAGACTAGGACAAAATGACATTCACATGTCCGTTTGGGACTTATGCTTTCAGACGGATGCCTTTTGGTTTATGTAACTGATGAGCCGCCCGATAGACTAAGGTAAAGATATCACTAAGGTCGTTGCGACCTCAGTCACTCGGGGCTCAGAGCTCAATCAAGAAACAAAATCAGACCACCAATCGAAAAGATAAAAATCAATAAAAGCCAAAATAACGGTCTCACTATGTGATTAACCTGGTATAGCTCCCAGGGTCGGTCTCAAGGAGCACGAGTTGGCCTCGCGGCCTACGAAGTAGTCAGAAATCAAAATAAAATAAAAACAAATATTTTTGGTGGTTTTTAAAGATTTTTATATTTTTTGAATTTTTAATAATGAAGGAAAATAAAGAAAAAGCAAAAACAATCACATTCAACAAATTATTTAAACACTCTAAAAAGCTCCAATAATTCAAACAAAAATATTTTTATGTTTTTTACTGTTTTTGGTGAATTTTTGAGATTTTTATAATTTTAATGGAATTTTCTAAAAATCAAGAAGGGTGAAAACAGTGAACTGCTGTCCAGCCAAGCTAAAAAGGGCTAAGAAAAATATCAAATGGTCCTGGAAAGCCTGGAGGTATTTTTATGAAAAATAAAAACAATAAAGAAAATTTAGAAGATGAGTTTATGATTTTTTGGATTTTCTATAATTTTCTAGAATTTTTATAAGTTTTTAACGGTTTTTTAGTTTTTATGGTTTTTATATGTCCAAAAATAACCAAAAACTCATAGAAATTCGAACACACAAAAATAAGCAAAACTTATTTTTTTGGAATTTTTAAAAGGGTTTTTATATTTTTTAAAGATTTTATAAATTGGACAGAAGGAAAAATGGTGGTTTTTGAATTTTAAAAAATAGAAAAATGCCTAAAAAATGTACCAAAGTTTTAGTGAAAATTTTACACAATGGCAAGAGCCACGTGCCCAATTTTCACTACATTTGGACTTGATTTGATATTTTATTAAAATCAAACAAAAGCTCACAGTGCACATGGACCTTAATGTAATAAAAACATGTATCGAGGGCTAAACAATAACAAGGCACGGAAGTATAAGGGCCCTCGTGCAATTTATCCAAGTAATCACGCACGGGGCACGTTAATCAGGCATGGAGGGGTCTTTTTGCAATTCCTATTTATAAAACTGCAATCAAGAACACATAGAATTCACAGGGTAAAATGTGCAAAATAACCACAACCTCACGTGTCGATGCACGTGGTCCGCATAAATAAGGACTAAAATGCAAATGTCTGAAACATAAAGGTCTGATGTGCAATTTAACCAAAATAAAAAGAACTATATAAAATTTTTACAGGACTAAAGAACAAAAACAAAAAGACAGGGGCCTAAGTATAAATTACCCCTTAATTATTGGATGGCCGAGGGGAGGCCACGTGGAAGATCTGACGGTGGTGGATCAAGGGCTCCCTCTCGCTGGATCTAATGGTACTGATCAACCCTCGACGATCCGACGGTGGCTGGGTTCCTTTAAATGGGTGGCTGCGATCGAATCTGGGACGTCGAGGGTGATCAGACGTCAGAGGAGGATCCTGGAAGAACACAGCTCCGGTGAACTTCGCCGGAGCACCACGGGTGCGCCGGACCTCCACTGCTGCTGCTGGGATGTGGAATAGCTCCGCCTCGATGCTCCGCAGCTGGTGGGCTCCTCCGATGACGCCGGGAAGCTCCGAGGAGCTCCGGCGATGAAGGCGGAGCAGGGCTCCTGTGTCTGGATGCTTAGACCCTCAGATGGGTCTCCTTTGACCTGAAAAATAGCACAGCAAGCACGCTGGGTCGAGGGCAAAGTGCCTCGACCCTATAAGGGGCGAAATGGGTGCGTGGGTGAGTCACGGCGAAGACCTCCGGCGAAGCGACGGCGAGGGAGGTCGGGCCTTGGCTCCGGGGCGAACCAAGGGGGACGCATGGGTGAAGAACGTGAAGGGGGTTCTCGTGAGTGTGATGATCGGGTCGAATGAATGAAACGATGATCGGAGTGGCCGGAATCAACGAAATGGATGATCAGAGCTATTTGGGGGTAATCGAAAATTCAAGAAAAATAGGGGGAATGGGGTATACTGATGAATGTGGTCGATTGTGGGTAAGCTCTGGGAGCTCTGGTCGTTGCCTCGAGGGTCGTCAGAGGCCCGAGGCTCGGGCGCTGCTCATGGCGGCGCACGACGACAAGGAGGTCGTTGGATCAGTGGCGGAGGGGTCCTCTCCCCTCTTCGACACTCGCCTCAATCAACTGTCACTCTGGGGAGTCTAGTGGAGGTCACGGGAAGAAGGGGCAGCGCCAAAGATGGCGTGGAATTGCGGCTGGAGCTGGAGCTATATAGTGCTAGGGGTCCGAGAAGAATGGGGTCGGGCGAGATGGTCGGAGCTCGGATCCCTAGGTAGATCCCCGGGCGTGGATCTCGGATGCAGGAGGGAGGATTAGGACCCGGGGTTTAGTTGAATGGAAGGCGGATCAGATGGGGAAAATTATGAGAACTCGGGTCAAAAACCCGATCCGCCTAGAAGGGGGTCCGCAGGAAAGAGTTGACCGTGGGTCAACAATCCCCCGTGGACCAATGGGAATCCAGCTTTTATTAAATATTTGGAAATTAAATAAAAAATAGTAAATGGCCGAATTTCAAAAAAGTTAAAACATGAAAAATGTTTATTTTTTATTAAATTATTTTTTTGTAATTTTTATTTATTTTTTTGAAATATAATTTAGGTATTTAGAAAATATTATTATTATATATAGGTATATACAATATGCATTTTTTATTTTTGATTTTTTATTTATTTATTTTTATATAATAATTCCGATTTGATATTTTATTTATTTATAGAATAAAATTTGGAATAATATGGTATTTTTATTTTATTTTTATTAATTATTTATAAGGGTTAAATAAATACTTTTATTTATATACATACATGGTATATATACAAGGTGGACTTTGATTTTTATTTTGATTCTTTTTACTTTATTTTTATTTTTCTGATTTTATTTTATTTATTTACACATGAAATATGGAATATGTACATATTTTTGTTGGATTTTTATTTATTTATTTATAAAGGGAAATAAATAGATATGTTATTTTTATACACATGGTTTATGTACAATGATGAAGGGGTTTTAATTTTTCTTTTATTTTTCTCATTTTGTTTTAATTTTATATTTACAAATATATACAAATAAATATGCACCCATTTTTATTTTGAATAAGAGGAAAATATTTTTATTTATAAACATAGGTATAAGTACACAAATGAGCTTCCCTATCTCTCTCTACTTGGGTTCTTTTGCGGTCAGGCCCATGCTGAGCCCTCCCTTGGGATTAGGTCGCTCAATATTTATTCTAAATATTTTCCACTTATTCTTTTATTTCTTTATTCTTTTATTTATGCACAAAAACATGCTAATAATGCATATTTACACAATGCATGCTGAATGATGATTATTGCTATTTACATATATCTACATGTGTTTTGCGTAGGTTTTGTAGCTAAAATAAAAGAATAAAGAGTGATGAATGGGTATTCATCACCCACCTATACTTAACTTTGCTAGTCCCTTAGTAAACACTTATTTGAAAAAGAAGTGAAAAAGAAAAAGAAAAGAAAAAGAGGAGAAAATGCATGGATCAATGCTGATTATTAAACTTGCCTTCATTAAATTGAAATATGGAGATCGATCAGGTCTTTGTATTATTAATGTGTCGGAACCTTATTTAAACTTAGGTTTAAAACTTAACAGCCTCTAAGATCCACTAATCTATAGTCAAGACTCCTCAATAATCCAGATCAGAACAAGTCTACATACACAAACCCTGAAGACTATGAATCTTTCCTTGTACAGTGTATGTGAGGTATGGCTCTCCACCTCAGAAGTAGTAACTTGACAACCCTCCCCAACAAGGTAACTCTATGACCCTAGTCTGGCCACTCTTTCCTCGAGGAGCGGGGTATTCCCTTCTATGTTAAATTTCAACCGGCTCAAGAAGAGGGGGAAGAAGAGAATGGACCATGGCCAGTGTAGCCATGTATCCATAGGAGCTCAACCAGTGTAGCTAAGTCTCCCTGCTGCAAGCTACATAAGATGGAACAATGAGTCTCGAGCCTTGCTTATTGCACTATATACATACTCCGGTGGGATTATCATTTTCTATCAGACCCACCACTTTTTTGGAGTTATTTTCTTTTTGCATTTTTTTTCAAGTGCATCTATACACATATTTACAAGGTGCAGCATATGTACATAAGGAGTTTTTCCTCTTGAGCCAGTAGACTATCCCTCTTTTGAAGTATTGTTGCAGCCCACAACTCCTGTCGTTAGACCTCATGGCAACCAGACCAAGTTGAGACGCACTTCCTTCACTAAAAGAAGAAGAGAGGTTCCACCTAGAAGTACTACCCTCATATGCTACCCCAAGTCAAGGAAGACTGCCTCCTCACCACCTCATCTGTAGAGAGCTCGGTGTATAGTGTGGGTCCAAGTCAAGCCATTGTCTATATGAGTCATGTGTGTGTTGTTAAGTGCTCTACTTAGGCTCATTGAGATGACATGTGATCATAGACTAGTGGACTCAAAGAATTAAGTCACCATGGACCTGAAAAGCCTTAACCCTAAGCCCTATAAGGTTCCTCTTATGATTAGGTGGACTAAGATCTTAATCAAGCTCCATTTTCCAATTTAATTCCAGGCTAGTTTAAATGTCAACTATAATCCAGGAAAAAATATACAAGTATATACAAAGATGCTATTTACACAATATTTACACATATGCAAAATTTTTTAAAAATGTTTTGAAATCATGGATGTATGCATGAATGCCAGTTTTGCAAAATATTTACACAAATTTACACAAGGTTTTTACAAACATTTGATTTTCAAAACATTTTGGAAAAATTTTGTACTATATACATAATTTTGATATGCACATATTTACACACTATTTAGACAAAAAGTTTTTGAAAACATTTTTACAAAAATAATTTGTACAATAGCTATGTATGTGCCATAAAAGAATGTTTATTTACAGGAAAAAATTTTAATTTTTACGGATTTTTGGGTTTTTAGCCATTTTTATTTATTAACACACTCACACAAAGTACGAGTTATGGCTAAAGTATATATGGAATATATACACCCCCCCTATACTTAGCTCAAACGATGTCCTCAGAGTCAAGAGCAATGAAGAAGACATACCTCGTGCTTAGTATAGGGAAGTGAAAAGGAAGGCTATATACAAAGATGAATCAAAGAATAGAAAATCAAGAGGGTCTCGACATTTCCCCCTATACTTAGGATCAAATAATCCTAAGTATAGCAGGCTGTACATGAAAGGAAATCCGAGTGAAGAATGTACAGGGTCTACCCCCCCATACTTAGGGTAAAATATCCCTAAGTATAGGCAGCAAAAACAGGGGTAGAAAGACATGAAGAAAACAGACAAATATATACAAGAAGGAGGGGCATCACTCCCCCTATACTTAAGGTGAAGAATCCTCAAGTATAGGCAACAACAGAAGTGATGAAACAGAACGGAAGAGCAACTCGGTGTTTCCACCCCCTATACTTAGGATGAGGTATATCCTAAGTATAGCAAAGATAATCCTATACGAGACTTGGGGTGAAAACAAACACGGAAGAAAGAAAGATCAAACTAAGACAAAACACATATATACAAAAGGGTACAATGTTGAGGTGCCTCTCAACAAGCGCTAGTTTTTACGCCCCTAGCTGGGCGCAAAGGCTAGGACAAGGTTGTGTCAAGGTTTAGGACGGCATCTGTAAGGCGAATGCCGTACTGTCATCACAGTCTCGGTATGAGAACAACGACAAACTCAATAGTGTAAAGAATGACACCTAGGTAGGCAATCAGGAGGGTGTCTGCTACCGGCCAATGATATGAAAGTATGTGATCGGGATCTGGTAGCACAAAAGAAATCGTCAGCTCTGGATCAGACTGGAGTGGAAGTGTAGAGCCGAAGAAATCAAATGTGGAGAAGGATGGATCAGTCATGGAATCCTCCACGTTGATCAGTGTCTCGAAAAGGTGTGGACAGTCAAGATCAGGAGACTCTCTAAGAAAACCAATATCCGATGGACAAAGTAGAGACAAGTCAACAGATCATCGAATATCTCAAAGATCGGCTCATCCTCGTGAGGGTTGTCGAGGTGAGATAACTCAGAATCATAAGGATCAGAAGACTCGGTTTCATGATCCGCCAGATCGGATACACTCTCAGAAGTGAAACCGAGTACTCATCGTGGGTGGCTGATGAATCTCAGATTCACCATTCTAAGTCTCATTAATTAAAGCTCAAGTCCCTCAAAATCAACTGAACATCTGCATTTATTCTGCATAATTAGCATTCATGCATGATTTCATAAGAATTGCATTTTAGCATAAATTTCTACAGAAAATAGGAAGCCAAAAATCCAAGCCCAAATTGACCTGTAAATAGCCTAACTTCCCCTATTTTTAACTCCTTCATGCTAACTCCGAATGCCACAAAACCACATCCACTGTGTGCACATCACTAACAAGAATAAATAAAAAATACAAAAAAATTACTAACCCTGTTAAGTGGACCAAAAACCCAAACCCTAGTTTCAGGATATTCGGACTAAAAGCCCCATATCTTCCCCATCCAGTGTCCGATTTGATCCTACTCACTTTTGAACTAATGCACATTCAATTCCCTTCAAAACAAGACCAAGTTCAAGTGAATCGGAGCTCGTATGTGAAAGTTGGGTTTTGGGCCTCTTTTGTACATTGTATTTTCGCGGCTTTTTGACCTGTATTTTATGCATTTATTTTCTTTATTAATAAAAATCCAAAAAAATTAGATTAAGGTCTCTTTTATTTATCTTTGAGTTTTCCTTATTTTTCCGGATTTTTATCGTGTTTAAAAATAACAAAAAAATTAGAAAACCCAAAAATTAAGGTATTCTATGTACATGGGATACCCCAAAAATTCACTTTTCACATTTGACCGAATTTGGTTTTGATGTCTTCATGAAAGTTGTAGATCTCGTCGAGACAAGCAATTTTCGTGAAGGAACTTTTTCGATCCGGGGTCATTTGCTATTTTTTATCTATTTTACAAGAGGTTTTATTTTCGATTTTTCTGGTGCTGACACGTGGCAGCCCCAGAGGCCGCCACGTGTCAGCGTTTTTTGTGGTTTTTATTATCTAGTTTTTATAAAAAAAAATATAAACGACGCACGTGCGTCGCACGTGCCTCCCAGGCACGTGCTCCGCACGTGCCTCGCCCCTTCTCCCCTCCGAAACCGCCGTCCCCAACCTCGCCCCCTCCGCCGCCTCGTTGACCTCCCAACGGCCTCCGCTTCCCTCGCCTCGCCAATAACCTCCTCCGCAACTCCCTCGCACCCGCTCGCTCTCTCTCCTATTTAAAGGCGCGCCGCCCTCGACGCCAAGGCATCCGCCGATTGCACGTGGAGAAGCTTCGCGGCGGTGACAGCACCGCGTCGCCTCCCCGGCGAGATCCGAGCACCCAACGCTCGTCGCAGCGCCGCCTTCCCGCTTGCCCCGCTCCGGCTAGCCGTCGAGCCCACGCCACTGACTCCATCGACAACTGCTCCGCCTTCAACCATCATCTTCTCCGACCGACTTCGACAACCTCCAGAAGCTCCTCTCCGCTCAGAGCTACAGCAGCATCTCCAACTCCGATCAAGACCTGCTCCGCCTTCAACCTTCGTCTTCGACGACCACCGGGCCCCTCCAGCGCCACCACGCCACCGCCTTCGTCAGCCCGAGGCCCCCACCAGCTCCGCCCCCTTGGCGTCGAGCCACCAACCACCGCATCGCCTTCATCAAGCAGCTCCTTCGCCAGGAGCTGCTTCGACTCCGCTTCGCAGCTAGGAACCAATTCCACTTCGACTTCTTCACCGACTCCATCTCCGCCGCGACATCGATCCTCTTCTCCTACCCCCGTCATCGTCAGCTGCACCTCCTCGACTTCATATTCCTTGACAACGCTTCATCGCCTTCACCGACCAGCTGCTCCGCCTCCGGCTGCACTCCGCCTCGACAACGATTCCTTCATCGTCATCGACCTCCAGCGCCACCGCCTGTCCCGCCTCAACTCCACCGCTTCAACCTTCACCACGCCAACTCCGCGACCCCCGCCTCAGCCGCTCCGCCGTTCTCCACCGCCAACCAGAGGGAGCAAGGCCGGACCACCAGCCGCCGGGGGCCGACCCGAGGCCCTCCCACGTGAGGCGCACGTGCGGGAGGGAACGCCCACGTCAGCTGTACGTCACCCAGGTCACGTGCCTTGCACGTGACTGAGGTGAAATTGCAGTGAGGCCCCCAGAGGTCCATCGATTCACATATTAGTCCACCTCCAGAGGGCACATGCCACGCACGTGCCCCTCTGGGTAATTTGCACTATCGCCCCCAGTATCTAGGTAATTGCACTTAGGCCCCCTACTGCATTTTATTTATTTATTTATATTTGCAGTCATACCCCTGTATTCCCCTTACGTTTTGAACCTCTTCTGGACAACATTTCATTTATTCAAAAATAGCATTTTGTTCATCTTTTAATTCTCTACATTTTGACATGTCTTGGATATTTTTGTGAATGATGGTTGATTAAAAAATAATTGTTCTGCGAAAATTGGAATATTTTGCCCAATCTGTGCTCAGAAATTCATAGTTAATTAACCGTTGCTTAAAAAATTCCCCAAAAATTACATATTGGAGAGATTAAGTTGCTTGACATTGTGCCCAAAAATCATTGCATTTGCATGCACACTTTGCTCTATAAAAATTATTTTGCATATTTCACTGTTTAATTTTTAATAGGTATTAGACCCTACATTTTTGTGATCTAGGATTTTTCTAGGATCCATTACCTTGTGATAGATCTTAGATAATTTTAGTTCTCGAAAATAAGTAGGTTTAATATTTATTAAAATTAAATATTGAAAATTAATTTGTTTGCATTCCACAATTCATAAAAAAATTCATACAGCATCTAAAAATTCCAAAAAAATTACAGTGCACTTATTTCATCATTCTTTACATCTCGGCCAAGTTTCGTAATTTTCAGACACCGTTTGAACGTATTTTACATTTTAGTCCCTAAAATAGGCCGAATTTGCATTTTGCACCTCATATTGCATTGAAAAAAATCCAAAAAAAGACCGCCTTGAAAACCGAACTAAAAATTGGATAGACATTAATCTAGGTTGTTCCTTTGCCTCCTTGTGATCGACCTTGGGACTTGCCCAAGTAAAATAAACATACACCACGAGATTAAAATTGAATCATTATTTTGTGGTTATTTCTTGACTGTTTCCGAAAGCCGCCTACAACGAACGACATATTTATTTCTCACGCACGAACGATAAAAAACGATTTCTTATCGCGGCTTTTGCGGGCTCGTCAGATGGCGCCGTTGCCGGGGAGGCAAACGGCTTAGTTTTTTGTTTTGAAAATTTTTGTTCGGTTTTCCGAATTCGGGTAGTCTGACCCCCGAATTTTTCATTGTAAATCCCATTTTATTTCTTGTATTTATTTTTCAGCATTTCTTTCATTTATTTTATTTTTGATTAATTTCTGAGTCACTCTCTTACATTCTCTCTCTTATTTTTCTTGCGAGGTACCCGACGCACGTGGAGCGGTTTTTCAAGGAACCGACGCATCTTCACCGACACCCGAAGAAACCGCAATTAAATTAAGATCGAGTCGAGTCGTGAGAGAGAGTAGAGTCTAGGTTTTTAATTTCTGCATTTTTATTTTCTGCTCATTTATAGCGGTGTCCGTTTGGACTCTCGCGTGTGTACAAGGACATTGAACTCTATTTGTGGTGTGTCGTGGCCTGTTTCACTCTCCGGAGAGGGTGGGGCCCGACTTGAGTGGCGATTAGGATAGACCTGCACATACGGCTCTTAGAGCATTTTTTATTTTCTGATTGTGCTCGTAGGATCTTAAGCCACACTGCACTTTAACTGAGACGCACATTAGATCGTTCAACTTAGCCAAATTCAACTCAATTCTTCCCGCTAATAGAACTTTCTGCTTAGGTGCGGTTTTCATCGGCTTGCACGCATTTAGTATAAATTTTCAATTCTGTATTGCATCCCACATGGAGATTGCGAGGAGGCACTGTAAGTCTTCTAACTGAGCATTCATCATAAGTTTTCCGCGTGCATCGGCTTTTCCCGAATTCCTCTCTCTTGTTTTATCACATAAATCTAAAGGAAATTGGGACTGGACGGTAGACGTAAATTTGTGTTCACCTAAATTCTACAGTGATCGCCTTAATAAAACTGGGACTGCTAAATATAGCCGATCTAAAAATCCATAAAATCAAGAATTTCTGCGGGAGAGCAACCCCGACATTGTTTGATTTTATCTTGCAGCGAGGAGAGAGACACACACTAGGATAGAGCCCAGCTCCAAACCTAACAGCTCGTTTAAACGGCTTGCAAGATTGAATTTATCACCAACTAAAATTGAAAAGATAATAGCCGAACTCTTACGGCTTCATTGTGTGAGTTGGTGAACCCGGGGTTTGAATTGTGTTTGCATTGGTGTGCGTGAACCGATTTCAAGATCAATAGCCGCACATTCGATAAAAATTCTCTTGACTATCCCGTGCAATCATCTCTTCCCTATCTTGATTTAAACCTCATAATGGAACTCTTGTCCAAAAACTCTCACAGATCCAACTCCCCATTCCTCTCAAAAATGACCAAACACCCATCAGAGCTATACTATGAAAATGAATTTGTTTCGGTTAGGCCCAAATCAACTCAATCCCCTTATTTCAATAGTCCTCCAACATTTGCGGGAGGCTTTCACCCGCAGATAAATTCAGCCTCCTCATTAAATTTCTATTCGAACAATCCAACCGTAAATGACCACCTACCATCTCGAACCGAATCGTCTTATTCTCAGTTTCTCGCCAATGAAACTTTTCAAGATCAAAATCCCCTTCAAACCTCATGACTGGCAGAGAAACCAAACTCAGATGGATAGACATGCACTGAATAATCATCGACATTGGATTGACCATGATAGACCCCTCGTCAGACATGATGCTCATACAGAGGACTGGACTGACCACTTAGAAACACATAAACCCTGTATGTTGACTCCACAATATCAAGGTCTGACCAATCAACGACACATGTCTGAACCTTATGAGCAGCCTCCTTCCATTATTTTTGAGGAGAAATTTTCAGAAAATAATGACCATATTTCGGATATTTCAAGAAGCTCTCCTCTCAGCACAAAGAGAAAAAGGGAAGATGAAATTATCGAACATACACCTACTGCTCCCATAATTAATCATGAACCAAATCTTGAGGAGGATATTTCGAGGATGAATAAGAAATTCAATTCAATAGAGGAGAGATTTCAAAAATTTACCGATCGATTCATCGCATTCTATGGTGGTTCGGACAGTAAAATGAATGAAGAAATTATTGGATCTGAGATTGAAAATTCTGAGGATATTCAGGGACATATGGACAATTCTGAAAATGATTATGACCCTCACCCTGAACACCAGAGCCCCTCTTCGTCTGAAGAACACCCCACACCCCCACACCACCCAGAAAATACAAAAAAAAATGGAAATATTTGAAAATCACAAAAAAATTGAAAATTCAGAAAATTTCATAAAAATTGAAACTGAAGATGATCTGCGAAATTTGGATCCGACTATACGGGAAGCATTGGAAAAACGCTTGATATTTGAACTTCCCTTTATACAGGCCATTGAACACTTCCCCGACCTTAAAAGATTTATAACAGATAAATTAATGAACAAAAAGTCAGGCAGGATACGAATAAAAACCGAAAGACATATCTTGTCAATGGCCTCCTCCTTGGTGTTGAGGAGAAAAACCAAGAGCCGCATAGTGAAGCGGTTGCCCAGATTCGATTGTGAAATCAACGACACAATTTTCACCCATGCTCGGATTGATGATGATTCACCAATTAATATCCTCCCGACCTCTGTATTCCATGAACTCAAACTCGGACCGATTCGGAAGATACGAGAGATTGTACAATTAGCGGACCGATCGATAAAGCGACCGAGAGGAACCATTTCTGTCATCATGAAATTCCAAGGTGCTCCGCTCAAGGTAGAATTCACGATCATTGATATTGAGCATCAAGGAGAATTTACCCAGTCTCCAATCATTCTCGGAAAGCCATTCTTGGCATTGGCCAAGGCGAGTATCGATTGTGAGACTCGGGAAATCAATTTCACAACATTGGAAGCACTTAAATCTGACCCTATCTTTGAGGAACCACGATCTTATGAGGCAACCCACGAAGTCCCCAACAACCGTAACCATGAAGCGGTAGAAGAGCCCTACCCCGCAACCACACCTGAGATAGCAGTTGTTGATGAGACTATTGGTTTAGAAAATCTCCCCAATATTCAAATCCCCAAGGATCTCAAAATAGACAAATCTTTTTACTACGATCCAGAGACATATGCATGGTCACACCCTGGAGCAACATTCTCTGAATACCTTGAACAAATCATCCCAAATCGAGAGTGCTCAAACATTCGAGAGACTAAGAACGAGCACGCAGACCAAGCACCAACCAAGGAGAATTTCAATAGCTATTCATCTGGATACTCAAGTGAACCGACACCTTCACGACGAAATAAAAAGAGAGTCACCTTTGACCTTTCGGAAGAGGAATCAGTTGATGATCCCTCATCAGGTCCAGAAAAGATGGTTTACATGAGTGAAGTCTGTTCGGCAGCCCTAAAGCCATATCTTCGTAAGGATCCAAAATTCAATCCGCGTTGGACAACTCCCGTTCCTAACTACTACTCATCCAAAGCTGATGCTCCTGCATTCTTCAAGTACATTGGAATTCTTTCGTATGAGCTGACTGAGACCGGTGCTTCTGAGCATTCATCCGAGGACAAACTGATTGACCCCAAGAAGGAACGAATTCTGAGAAAACAATTGAAAAAACAAAAAGACCAGAATACTTGGAGTATGCCCACTTTCAATTACTACTCCTCTGAGGATAATTCCTATGATGGATATCTTTCATCTGACTCAAACAATTCATCCACTATCCATCATGATTTTTCTGAGGATGACACTGATTGTAGTTGGGAATCATATGCCTCATCGCCGACTCATCACTACGATCTCCCACCACAGGCTCACAAAAAGATCAGCCGAAAACGCCTTAATCATCGGCTACCCACCCTCCCTCCCGACCACATTGGTCTCCTTGTACAACTTCTTCCTTTACTTAGGCCAAGGCCTAAGTATAGGGGGGACCAATGCCATCTGTATATATCATTCTTCTCATGACTCCCATTCGCTCCATACCCACCCTTCTTCAATACTTAGGTTGTTCAAAGCCTAAGTATAGGGGGAACCGGCATCCACTCGTATATACTCTCCTCATGTCCTGACCACTTTTCTTTTTATCTTTTTTTTCTTCTTTTCTTTTTTCTTTCTTTTTTCTCACTCTCTTACGCTTAGCCCGAGCTATGTCTTCTTTACGCTTCTTGTGCTCTGAGGACACAACACTCGCTAAGTATAGGGGGGTCTGTATATATACTTTGTATATATTTTACACATATCTCGTACTTTTGCGTAAGTCTATA
Source organism: Ottelia alismoides (assembly GCA_037367405.1). Lineage (NCBI taxonomy): Eukaryota > Viridiplantae > Streptophyta > Magnoliopsida > Alismatales > Hydrocharitaceae > Ottelia > Ottelia alismoides. Next base: position 957,585 of record JAZKJV010000265.1, read on the forward strand.
TGTATTTACGGGGTGGGTACTAACTTGAAAAAAAAAAGAGAAGAAGAACACTGACTTGCCCTAATTTTTTGAAAAAAAAATGAATGAAAAAGAGGCGTCTTATTCCATTTTCTGCATAAAAAAAAATTTCCCTTGCATAAAATATCAAATTAAAAAAAAAAGAAAAAAGAAAAAGAAAGAAAGTGTCTGCATTTCACGCACCTGCACTTCATCCATCACCACATGCATTTGCATCTGTGAAAAGTCATTGGGCTCTGAACCGAGTTATGAGCCGAAACCGAGAGTGGTCTGGGCTTGACTTTAATCCACCTGATTTTCAGAGGAACTTCACCGAGAAATAGAATTTTAAGAGCTTCAGGTCTTTTTGACTTAATTCCTTAAGTTCCACATGACAATGTGCAGCGTTTGACTCTTAGTGTCTAACCTGGTCTCTTCATTCTGGGTACCACTCTGGAATAGGGAATTAATTCGCACTCTCGCACTATGCACTTAGCTCAACCCAGACGGGATGTTGGAAGACTGTGTGAGTCTCTTTTCTGGTAGCGTGGAAATCTAAAGACCGGAGTACGGGTTGAAATAAAGCTTCGGAAAAGGGATGGATGGCTGGGCACAATTTTTCTAAGACCCCAAAAAATGTACGGAACAAAAGATTCTATATCCGTAGGGGCACAACAAGATCCAAGCAGAACCACCAAAAATTCCAAATACATAGAAGCATTCTACCAAATAAAAATCCGACCAAAAAGGTCCAAGCTTCAGAAACCTGCAGATCTCGGTGGAGACTCGGCTACACTGGCCATCTTCACAAGGAGAGGTGACTACACCGGCCACCCTCCAGTTCTTTTCTCTTTCTTCTATCTTCTCCCTCATTCGATTGTGAACACAGCGCGACAGACCTTAGAAGGAAATACCTGACTCCCCGAGGACGATTTACTGGAGAGGAGAGGAGCATGGTAGTCCGGCATTCTGAATGGGAAGAGCTAAAACCCTTCACACACATGAGTCGGTTATTCAATGGGAAGAGGATTGATCTAAGATGACTTCTGAGCCAAAACTGTGACAATGATGTGTAGAACTTGAGGGCTGTTGATTTTAAAATTCTAAGTCTCACAGAAGTTCCGCCACACTATTAATCCAAAGGTCGAA